>JAPYZD010001730.1:0-21714 GCA_030522725.1 Ichneumoninae sp. B BG-2022a
GCCGTTTCGTGTCTTTTTCTTTTTTGTTTTTTTTGCTACCGGTTTTCTTTATTCTCTCGTCTATATGCAACCCGCGTATTCATATCTTCTGTCGTTAAATTCACTCCCGTTCTCGTTTCTCGATTCCATACCGTTCCCTTTTTTTATTTTCTTTAGTTACAGTGTCCCGCGATCTGTTTGTATTTTTTCATTAAACTTTCTGTAGACTGCAACGCGAGCACCATGCGAGAGACACAATTTCCTCTGTCACGATTCTCGTTATACGTCTTTTTTTCGATTAAAATTACCCTCTCGCGTGTGTGGTTATTTTTTTTTTTCTCTCTTCTCCTCTCTCATCCCGTCACTGTCGAAGGCCCGTGCAGCAGACGAAGTTGCCGTCTCCACGGCGCACTCTCATCAGACATCCTTGTACGAGCGGCACGGGGGCGGCGGCGCACTCCAGATACCATTGTCCCTGCAGGTTGGCTTTCGCACCGGCTCGAGAGGGGTCACGTAGCCCGGCGAACAGGTCACCTGGATATTGTCGCCTGGCTTGTACCAAAACTTTAATGGAGCTATTCTGCCGTGCGGCGGATCTCCTGGATATGGACATCGGACTTCACCTGTTTTTTTAAACAATAACCAAGGAAAGTTATTATTTTTTTCTGCGTCGCAATTTTGGTAAATTAAAAAGTATATGAAACTCTACAGCTCGATAAATTTCGCTGCAGCGAAATTTGCATGCGGGCTACGAAAGAAAAAAATATGGTTATTGCAATTCTGATATTGAAATGACGACGGCAAGATTGCCAAGGTGACATGTTGTGTTGCAATTCCGTATGCTATTGTAAGAATTGAAATAACTTTTTTTTCTTTGGCAACCTGCAAGCGAATTTTACTTGAGTGATTGATTTTTTTTTTCAGTGTATATCTGTTATTGTCTGTTCTCAGGCCTAAACTTCGTAAGAACACCGTGCCATGAGATACAAAATCAGAATGTATGCATAACCGATAGCGCAAAAACTGGGTAGAAACCATAAGAACAATAAATCAAAATGTGAAAATAATGTGAGAAGAAAAGTAACAATTAGTAAATAGTATGAAAAGGATTCCTCTGGGAATCCGCAGAAAAAACACAAACTTCCGACGTTATCGCCAAGCCAAATATTAAACCTATTAAAAGAAGAACCTGACAATATTGATTGAATATTTAAGAGTGTATGAAGAGTGATTGAATATTTAAGAAATTGTAATCGTTGGTCAAACTGCAAAGCGCCGCGCCCAATGCATCGGGAATAACCAGGCTGAAGGACTTCGGTCAATGGCCTATTTTCCCACCCTATGACATTGTAATATGTAAAAGAAAAACGAAACCAAACAAAAAATAGAACTAGCGTTGTAAGGGAGATCAACAAATGTCTTTCACTACTCCTACTAATATGAAAAGAAAATATCAATTCTACCGAGTAAAAAAGATTTATACATATAACAAAATTTAATTAAGATTTTATCTTTCACAGTTGACCGGATATTAAATTTTTTTAATTCTAGAAATAGCGAGAAGGAGAACCGCGGGCGTTTGCGAAAGAGAGGCACTTGTTAATTGTACGAACCTTTTTCTCTACCGCGCACAAAATCGTAATACTCACAGAGCGGTGACTGGTGCGACCATGTGCCGTTCTCCGTGCAGATTATCGACGCTTCCCCGATCAGCTTGTGACCCGGAAGGCACGAGAACCTCACGAGGGTTCCGACTTTGTGCACCCTTCCCCGCCTCTTGTTGCCCGAGGTTTTTTCGTTTTCGAGTATCCTTCCGCTCTTTGGCACGACCGGGAATGGACAGGTGATCTCTGCGAAGCAAAGACAAAGGACAATAAATAATATAAAAAAAAATAGTTCGTCGACGAAACTCCATAAAGCTCGTTCCCTCCTCGTCACAAATTTCCAGCTCGAAGCGTCCGCTCGAGTGAACAATTCATCTGTATATTGCGTTCTTTTTTCACTTTTTTTGGCCCCACGTCTAATCCATAACCCAGAGGCGAGAAAGAATCCTGCCGGAGAGCATTTTCGCATACGCAGACTGCACCGCCAAAGCTTCGAGCGGGGGGGGGAGGTTGAAGGACCGCGCTTATTTTTCAATGTCGAACTTTCCCTTATTCGTTAGCCCCGGGGCTGGAGCGCTTGACGCGGCTTGATCACCCCTCTGGGGTCCGGCCACGCCTCTCCATCCCTTCAATTCTTCTCTTTTTCCTCTGTTTTTTTATCCCACACTCCCGTTCCCAGCTTCCCGCTCGGTATGCGAGTGGACGCGAATACGTCGGCCCCGGAGAATGAGCGGAGAGTGGAAGTTCTCGCAGTCGGAGGGAATTCGAGAGAACGACACTTATTCGTAATTACAAGTGTTTTCGACGCGGTACTCGAAGATACTCGGGAGTGCCAGTTGGAGTCCCAAGTGAAGAACCATCCCCGTTGCGAGATCCCCACGTAACAGCGCGATTCTCCTCCGATATTTCCTACTCCGCTTCCGACGTCTCTTTGTCTTCATCTCCCGGCGGACGTTGCTCCGCAGGATATTGCCTACCAGCTGGGGAAACTGCGGGGACATGCGACGAGTACCGAACGAACTCTTCCGCGTTTCGATCCGATGTTCGTTTTCTTTCTCCATTCTTTTTTTTAACCTAAATTACACCGTCGGTCCTTTATCGTTCGCGCCGCCGATAAGGCGATGCGGTGCGGTTGAGCCCGATAGCGAAAGTACCGTGCACTGAGAAAAATTGACATAGTAAAAGCAACAATACCGACTTTTTACCATAAAAAATAGTTGCCATGGGGAACGTCTATATTTTATAGTTACGACTATAACAAAAAATCATCATTGCAACCACAATTATGATTTGACCAATTGAATATGCACTATCAGAAACTATCTAACGTTCCCTTGGGGAATGTCTATATTTTATAGTTACGAGTATGACAAAAAATCATCATTGCAACCACAATTATGATTTGACCAATTGCATATGCGCCATCAGAAACTATCTATGTAGACGTTCCCCCAGGAAACTATTCGATATAGTGAGAAATACTGGGGGAGACTGGGGTAAAATGGCACGGGGGGGGGACGGGACAGTGAGGGCAAAACTCCATTTTCCAATAATTTCTGGATGCCCGATTTTGTCCTAGCGATACATCGGGATTGTCAAACCCGTTTTACCCCACGGACTACCATCGCTACTATCCAACAGTCATTGGGAAATTGCGTGTTGTCTCACTATCCCGTTTTGCCCCGCTGTGCCATTTTACCCCGCTCTCCCCTATCCTTTTTCTCAGTGTAGCGTCTGCAGCCCCAGAGCAGAGGATCTTTGTGTTGGTAGCGCACTTTGACAGTGTTAACGCGAGCCCGATGGGAGGGCGAGGTGAAATGGCCGCGAACAAGAGCGATCGAGATTCGCCGCGATTGGTTCGCTCGGAGCGTTTCCGGTCCGCGACGATCTTGCGGTCTACCCGAGGATTTCGAGGACCCTCATCGACTACGTCCAGTGAAGCTCTCTCCCTCCGTGCCTCTTGTCAGTGCCGTCGGTACATGGCACATGCCGATCGGAGGATCGAGTGTTGCCACGCGCATGATGCATTGTCCACCCCCTCCGCCCCTCACCCGAGGATCCGCCGGGGCTTTCATGGACTGCGGATGGTAATCGGCTGCCGGTGACTCGGGGACAGTGAACGTCCGACACGCCGCGCGGGAGCTTCGTAGTTGCCAGATGAAACTTCGCCACGGCGAAAAGTTACGCGAAGGGGTAACGAAGCAATTTCCGGTAGCGTCCAAATCAACCGGAAATGAGGGGTGGATCAGCGCGATCCCACGGCGCGCGCGACTCGAACGGAAAGACGGGAAGATCGACAGACGCTACTTGGACGCGGCTCCTCCTCGCCCCCACCCGGAACCTCTTTCGATCCCGCCAGTTTTCGCGGTCGAGCGAACTTTTTCCTCGTAATTATCCGAGCCCTCCCTCAACCCCCCCCTCTCCCGCCACCCTCGCGCACGAGCTGGAAGCTTCTCCGCCGGAGAAACGTCATCCCTCCAACGACATTGACTCGACGTGACCGCGGAAGAGAAAAACTCATTTTCTCGCGGATCTCCCATGGGAAAAACCCACGCTCACTGCTACTCACCACCCGCCGTGTCTCCCTCTCCACCCTCAACATCACCGGTCACGTCGCTTTTACTTTCTTTATTGCATTCGAATAGGACTTTCGCATTATTTCTCGTCATTCCCGCTGTACTCGCTTCGCCGTAACGGTGGCGTGTACAGCTTTAAATTAGCCTTTATACGACCCGGCTTCTTATATAGTTGGCTCTTCGAGTTGAGCTCGCGAACTTGCATCTATTTATTAGAGCTGTTCGTGAGTGCATTCGCGAAATGGTATTCTGCCATCCAACCCCGTAGCTCCCCAAGCCCCCCTCGGGATATATCAACGGGCAATTATAGTCTCTCACCCCGTGCACGGTATACGAGTCGTATCCGCTACGAGGTGGAGAGGCGAGTGTGTCGGTAATGGTGCTGTTAAAGTCAGAATCACCGCTGCAGTCAAACTCACCCTTGCAAGTCGGCATGGATCCATTCCACACTCCATCACCCCCGCACCGGATACTCAGCGGTCCCGTGAGCACATGACCCCACATGCAGGCGAAGACGGCTCTTCCACCCACGGTGTTGTTGTGCTCGAGCAACTGGAGCTTCGCGTTCCCAGGCTCCAGCGGCGGGCAGAGTATCGTCTCGCAGTGCGGCATCACTCCCGACCATTTGCCTGTAACACGTTTCAATAAAACACAGGGCGTACACAAACGCCCTGGAGGAGATCCTCGTCGGTTTCGGATACGCCATTATCGTTCAGGGAAATTTCGCAGCTGGGATGCTGCGAGGTTTATCGATGAAACACCGATCTCAGGATCGGCTTAGACGCACCCGGAAAAATAATTTATTTGACGTCCACCGTTTATTTGGTTTAAGTAAAATATTTATTTGATTAAAATAAATATTTATTTGAATTAAGTAAATAGTTACTTAAATGAAAGAAATATTTATTTAAATCAAATAAATATTTTACTTAAACTAAATAAACGGTGGAAGTCAAATAAATTATTTTTCTGGGTGCGAAGATGAAGTGATTTATTGTATGGTCGAACCGAGAGCGCTCTGGGCACATACATACAAAAAATGATTGTCGCAATATTAATAAAAAGGGTATGATGCAAATATAATAAACATAATAATTGCGGCCATGTGTAAAATGAAGAATATAAAATACACTGAAAAAAAATATCATTGAACCAAGTAAAATTTGCTTGCGGGCTGCCAAAGACGTAAAAACGTTGTTTCAATTCTACTCTGAATCCGTACAATTTCATACCGGATTGAAACGATAACATGTCACCTTGACAGTCTTGCTGTAGTTGTTTCAATATCATATGGAATTGTAAGAATTGACAGTAGAATGAAAAAAAAAAATTTTTTCATCGGCAGCCCACAAGCGATTTTTTTTATTGTAAAAGATAATAATAACAACGAAATGAAAAATAACGATGAACATAATATTTGGAGGGAAACTTTGCGACTCTGACTACAATGGGTAGTTAACCGAAAGGCTCAGCGCTTATTGGTTCTTTGCAATGTCGGTCAAAAGTTCTGGACAAAAAAATGGAAAATGGAACGAGTGCAGGAGAATTCGCTTGTGGTCAGTCGAATTGGATTTTTAAAAATTTCGTCCGTTTGAGACCCGACATTATCGTTCAGAGAAATTTCGCAGCGAGACTCGTCGATGAAACTCTGACCTCGCGATCGACTTGGTCAAAGGCCATTCCGAGGAAAATTCGACGTCCCTGCTTACCATTGGCAGTTGATTGAAAGGCACTCTCCTCAGCTTATTGGTTCTTTACAATTTCGTTTCAAAGTTCGAAAAAAAAAGAATGGATGGACGAGACTGCAGGAGAATTCACTCCGGCCGACTGAACGTGAATTCCCGAACGGAGGGTAACGAAACTATCCCGACTGTGATAGTTCGTAGTGCGATACATCGCGGTAATCTCGTTGGATTTTTATAGAAATCGTTGGATCAGTCAGTCCGATCGACATTTCGACCGGAGCCGGTAAATACGTTGACCGGGTCCGGTGAGCGTTCGATTTTCTCCGGTGGCTCGCGCCAAGGAAAACAGGGTCCGCGCCTCGACGGAGTGATTCGAGATAAGTGGGCCATTCGTTTTCATGGGCTCGAATAGAGAGGCAGAGGAAGTGCGCTTGGGGTTGAACGAGGGTGTATGAAGAAGAGGGTTAATACACATAGCGAAAAGAGTTGGACACGGAGAGGAGGGAAAAAGCTGGACCGGTGCGAGCGAAGACTTTCCAGTGAATCGTTCGAATCAGGACGTAATAAAGCCAACTGCTCGCGAGTACGGGCGCGTTATCAACCGGTTCAATTAAGAAGCGGAAGAAGGGGAGGCAAAGAAGAAGAGAAAGCGAATGAAGCGAAGGCAGGAGACGCCAGCCCGGAGCATTTATTTTTGCGACTTCGAGTGGCGCAGTTTGCGAGATTAAACTCGGTGCCGGTGGAAAAAACTGACGGTAATCTACAGCGCTGTAGTTAACGTTGCTACGAAAGTAAAAAAAAAAGAAGTGCCGTCGTAGAAACTCCGAAACCTTGCGCGGCCCCGCTCTGGCCCGCCGTTCGCCCGCTACACTTTATACCATTCCCGTCGAGAATAAAGGATACATTTCCTCCCGTGAAAACTGATCCGAACGGGAGACGCGCCGAGCCCGTAATTAAACGACGGCTTAGACCGTGATTAAGCGAGAAAAAGAAATTTACTCGAGTGATATCAGAGTCCCTCGCAAAGGCGGAATCTTCTTTGTCCGGCCGGCTTGCTTTTTCTCTTCTCGCTCTCAACTCTTTTTTTTTTGGTTTTTTTTTTGCTCCCGTTTCCGGAAGGTCCGGAACACGTCGCGACGGAAACAAGCTCCTCTCTGACTCACCGTTGTACTGGCAAGTGATGGAACTCGACCCGTTCAGTCTGTATCCGATTGGACACTCGAATCCGGCGCTCTGTCCCATCCGCGCTCCTTGAATGTTCGCCATAAGTGGTACGGGTGGTGGACCGATAGTTGGACAGTGTACGTCTGAAAACAAGTGAAAAAAACCCTATGTTAACAACAGTGATTACAAGAAAAATTTTATAATTTTGGACGGAAATTTTTTATAATTTTGGGCGGAAAATGTTTATAATTTTTTCCGACTTCGCTAAAATATCTACGGTAAAGGACCCAGTTTGTGACAGGGGTGCATCTAGTATAGTCGGCTCCCCCACCATTTGATATGCAACCAATGGGTAGCGCGCATTCGCGGGCTCATGGACTGCGACTCTTGGTCCTCCTTATTTATCCCTATGATTTTACACGCTTAACGTGAGAGAGCTGCGTAGAAGTATTATAAACTGGGTCCTTTACCTTACATTCTTTGCAACACGGGCAGAAAAACTAATGTCAGTAATCTATTAATCATTATTAATCACTAATCATTATTAATCTCTGCGCATGCGCACTACTATTTCATTACTTCCTAGGGAGTAATAAGGTTCATTACTCCCTCTAAAAGCCCTATTAGTATTCTTTACTACTATTAATTTTTTATTACTATTTTGCGACGTACGAAATCTGGTTGTTTTAACGAAGCCCGAAAACAACTATCGTATGTTAAACGAGAGGGAGCATATTTTCACCTCGTGTAATTTGTATCCGCGTCTAGCTCGAGCTGCGAACTTCACACTCGGGGAAAAGCGCGCACTTCCCCCCCGCCCTTGTAGCACAATATACAAATTTTATCGCAGTTTCCAAAGTCCCGCTACAACCTTAACGCCGAAATTGCTGTCGAATTTGTGTTCAACGCGGGAGCTGAAATGTGTGACGGAGCACATTTTGTTTTCCGAAAACATAGTAAGGCACTTTATCTTCCTTTCTTTTCACCTCCCGTATAACTGCTACAAAAAAAAAGAAAAAAACGGAAGCAGTTTTTCTAATAAAAAATTCGAGTGTCGCATCGCGCGCACGTCCATCGTCCCGATCAGTCATAAATCGTTAATTCCGTCTCTTGTCACCCGAAAACGAAGCATAGATCCGCTCCCGTTCGAAAACGCTGTCGGAGATAATAATGCATAGCGAAATAGAAAACAACCCAAACAAAAAACATACAAACAAAAACCCAGAGTCGTATCGAGCTGTCGCATTCACATGACGCAACTCCCACCGGCAGCAACATCGCCCCGCGCGCGTACATGCAGACGTACACTGGGCGATGTATCATCGGTATACCGATATTGCGATGCCTCCCATACTCGACGCGTACGCGAAGCACGACTTTGACATGTAAATTCGGTTCGCCTCCCCGGCCGCCGGGAGCGTGGAAACGCGCGTCCTCGCACGTTTAAATTCCCTCGGAATTCACCGAAGCCAGTTGGAAATAACTTTATTGCTGTGTCGACGTATGTGGGTGTATCTGACCTCGATGTGCAACATGCGCGGAACGAGAACGGTAAAATTTTGCGCGATGTACACACACGCCCGTGTTCTCGTTCTCCCCGGCCGCGGGAGGAGAAGATGATTAAATGAGCAAAGGGTTTTTTTCTAACAAGCCCGACATCATGGCTCGAGGATAACTGAAGGTAAATTAAATATCCGGTACGGTTAATGTGCGCGCGCAAATTCCTTCCCGCACCGAGAATTGAGCTCGGAATTCATCGTGCGAGAAGTGCGATCGTGTTACAATAGACGGATATAATTTTACGTCCCTCTACGCGCGTTTCCATTTTACGTAATATTTTAGCGCGGCGAAGGTGAAATACATGTGGCATGCTCGCGGTGATGCGAAGTTGAGACGGACGGGCCGGGGGGTGGGCACTTTACACACGAGAATACGGGTGGGTTTCTGTCGAGTTAAGTGAGACTCACCGACGACGTGAACCCGGATGGAGTTGGCGAGACCGCGAGGCGTGGAGCACGTGTAAACTCCGGAGTCCTGGATCTTGGCGTAGTATATCGACAGTCGGTACTTCCAGTCCCTCTCCGATGCAGCTATCGCCCAACCTGTGAAAAAGAAAACAGAAAAAAAAGTTTTAAAAAGGGTGAAAAGAAGGCGAAGCAAAAAAGTACACTTAACAAACCACTGTACACTCCTGGCGTTACAATTCTTGGCTTCGCGCCGACCCTCCCGCCGACTCCAATCAAAAGGGCCTTCGCTCCGCCTCGCCGAGCCCTATCCTTCTCCACATCCGAAATAGTTCGTCCGGAAGTACAAAAAAATAAATAAAATAAAAAATGTTTAAAACGCAAGGAGCATTTTTCGACGAGTTGGCGGATGTTGGGCCACGAAGGTGGATACACTGAGAAAAACTTACATAGTAAATAGTTCCCGGAGGGGACGTCTACATTTTACGGTTACGACAGTGACCAAAAATTATAGTTGTAACTATAATTATAGTTTAATCAATTGAGTATATACTGTCACAAACTATCTCTATAGACGTTCCTCCTGGGAACTATTCCTTATAGTAGGAAATACCATCCGTTTTTTCAGTGTAACTTTTGCGGATGGATGCGTCTGCACATCAGCTTCTGTTGGGATCGTTATGACCGAGGGAAATTGGCTTCAATCAAAAGTCTCTTCGCTCCGCCTCGCCGAGCTCTATCCTTCTCCACATCCGAAATAGTTCATCCGAAAATACAAAAAAAGTAAATAAAAAATGTTTAAAACGCAAGGAGCATTTTTCGGTGAGTTGGCGGATGTTTGGCCACGAAGGTGGATAACTTTCGCGGATGGAAGCGTCTGCACATCGGCTTCTGTTGGGATCGTTATGACCGAGGGAAGCGGCGTTGATAAGTCTGCCGCGCACGTTTCGATAGTGGATTTCACCGGAGGATTAATCTACCCTTCTCCCTCGGCGAAGGGGAGTGCAGCCGTACGGCTGTGGCCGTTCGCGCTGGCCGGCGATATTTTCAGGGGTTTGTATCGTTGAGAGGAGAGTGAGGAGCGAATGCCACCCGGCAAAAGCCCCGGGTGTCGGCATTGCGCGATCTCGTTGCGACCGCGTCAATGTTTCATCGTGATGAACCGCGGCCGATTTCGGAGCCCCGACTGGTAACCTGCTCTGTCTACCTCGATTCAATAAATAACTCTCGGCAACTACCCCTCAAGGGGGCCCCGAGCGCATTACGCCGACCCTGTGCACACACGCGGCCTCCGCTCCCGACAGTTGTTTAGAGGTAATTTTGAGCCCAGCAACGCTAACGTTACCGATCTCGGTCTCTCTCAGGCTAACGCGCTGCGCGAGGGTCAATGGTCAACGATTTTCAAGCTACTACTGTGTTTATCACACCAAATTCTAATTGGAGTGCTCCGCTTTAATTAACGCCGCAACGCCATTTCCACCGTCCCGCAATCAAAAACATCCCTAGCGTTGTACTGCGCGGGAGACGGGAGAACAAAAAATATCCATATTTCACTGGATGCACATTTTCTTTTAGAACGGATGGTTTTTTTATCGCTCGAGTGACTACGCAAGTCAACGGAGACTCTACTGTAACACTGGTTGGCTGCTGGCTACTCCGGTGTAGTCGGTTTGTTAAATATACATTGTTATGATCTTTTTTTTGTTCTTCATAATTCTTACTTCTTTCATATTTGAGGTAAAATAGCAGATAGGAGCAATGAACATTTTTTTAATTGCACACTAACACTATATCTTGTATGCAAAAGTCACCTGCAACATTTTAGCGCGACTGGAATTCTTTTCTCAAAGTTATTGTGTTCCTGGTCGGGACTGACAGACGGACAGAAATCGGGCACTTTCTTTCCCGTACTCTACAGTAATTAAAACATGATTATCACCATTGAAACCATGTCTTTCACGACAGGTGATTTTTTTCGGTCGACTGCTGCGTAAGTTAATGAAGACTGTACTATAACACTGATTATCCGTTGGCTAGTGTAGTATAAGCTACCTGTTTATCGAACATAAACTTCCATGATAATTTTTCATGTTTTTCTTCATAATTTTCCTTTCTTTTGTATTGTACCGAATATACAGATGAGAATTGACCAAGATACATGATATTGCATAGATAACGAGAGTCTTGATCGGACTTTTAGAGAGACATTTAACAGTTCGTGCTCGAGATAGCACGATTGTACTTAATAATATCCGCTCTAAAACCAAATACACGCATTATTAATTCGCTCGAACGTTACAATATTTAAGGTAAAACAGCAGAACCAGAAGCAATTAATAATTGCGAAATTCGAGACCAACACTACATCTTGTATGCAGAAGACACCCACCAAATTTCACCGCAATCCGAATTCTCTTCTCGACATTATTGTGGGAAATTCCTTTTTCGTATTCTCGGCTACTTAAAGCATGCTGTCGAACCATGATTCAACAGTCGTTTTTTAAATTGCTTCTTGAATACGTGGTATGTTCCGTTAAGTAAAAAAAAAATATAATAATAATGATTTGCGTGTGCGCAAAGTTGCACGACATTCGCGAGTTATGTATGATTTCCGTCGGAATTAGTCCTCGAACCTTCATTCCAGCGCACACTAAAGCAATATTCCTCCCGTTCTCACTGCATCTCCCGGCGCTCGGGAAGCTGCAGCTCGAAATAGTGGAGAGCGCGGGGTCGTCGTGTACCCCCGTTTCTCCCGCGACTCTCGACG
Organism: Ichneumoninae sp. B BG-2022a; assembly: GCA_030522725.1. Taxonomy (NCBI): domain Eukaryota; kingdom Metazoa; phylum Arthropoda; class Insecta; order Hymenoptera; family Ichneumonidae; species Ichneumoninae sp. B BG-2022a. Next base: position 11,740 of record JAPYZD010001730.1, read on the forward strand.
CTCACCTATTTATGTTGTACATTTGTATTCATTCCAGGACTAATTACCATATAATGGGGGTGCGGGGCTCGCGAGACAAATCCTCTCGGCGCTGGTGCACCTGGCAGCGCGGAATATTGCGCGAAACCGTTGAGAAGGGTACGAATGTTATATTTCACTATAATCGTGTATGTTCGACCCGCGTGTACGTGTGCGAGCGCGGAACATCGTCGAGGCGAGAGAGGTCTGGTTGAGAGGAGAGCTCTCGCTTCCAGCTGAAATGAGGAAAGGTTGGTTTTGCTGCCGCTATTCGTATTCGCGAAACGCTTGCCTCTCCGCTCAGCCTTTTACGAGAAAAATTTTTATATATATTTTTTCGGTCGGGCCAGAAGTTCGCCTCGCTCGGGAGCGCCGGTAACCGTGTAGCGGCAAGGGATGCCGCTTGTCGGTAGCGGAGGCTGGCCCGAGGATCCGCCGGCGAAACGTCGAGTGCGCTGAGGCCGGGGTGGGCAGTAACGCAACGGGCTTGTGTGGTCGGAACGTGATCGTCGAGCGAGGCCGAGCTATTTTACGTGCGGGAATCGAGATGACACGATAATACAAAAAATTATATATATATATAGGCTAAAAGTGGTGAATATGGCCCACCTCAATTGACACCTAAATCAATGATATATGGACCGGTCCATATTCCCCACTTTTACCCTAAAAGTGGGTACCATAGCATATATGGTAAAGAGGGCGAATTTGGTCCAGCCCGATTAGCTGGTGAATCAATCATGCATGGACCGAGTGGAGGCATTTTACGTACGAGGATCGAGATGACACGATAGCAAATATATATATATATATATAAATTGTAACGAATATGTAGCTGACTATTCGTAAAGGCACACGATATTAGTTAGGTTTAACAATAGACGAATGAACGGACGATCGATACAAGATCGATCGTCATATAAAACAGTCTGGACTGAGACGTCTCAACCAATAAACGTGTGCCAGTTCGTGCTCGAGATATTCAGCCATGATTGTAATGAATAATATCCGCCCCCAAACTAAATGCGCGCGTTATTCATTCGCTCGGTGGTTATAATATATATATATGCAGTAAAAGGGGTGAATATGGTCCAGCCCGATTAGCTTGCGAATCAATGATATATGGACCGAGCCGAGGTATTTTACGCGCGAGGATCGAGATGACACGATAGTAAAAAAATGTATATATATATATATAGACTAAAAGGGGTGAATATGGTCCAGCCCGATCAGATTTACAATCAATGATACATGGACCGGTTCATATCCACCACTTTTACCCAATGTCAGGTTAAAAAAAAATAATCGGAAACTCACCGGTGAGATACTGCCTGAACGTCGATGTCCAGGTCCACTCCGGGTTGCCGAGATGTCGAGCGAATAGGCACTCGAGATGAAGTATACTGCCGGGAAAAACGGCGAGTGCACCGGAGGGCTCGATGGCCGCCGATCCTCTGGGCAGACCGAACATAATGGTTGGCGGCACGTTCTCTGTGGAAAACACAAGGGTAAAGCAAGAAGCGGTATTAGTAGCGAGTAGTCACGATAGTTGTGAATTGCGTTCTCTCGATGAAGTTCCACGGGCTGCCTCCTCCAGCCGGGCAGTTCGCGTGCGGAGTTTTCGGCAAGGCGGCTATATACTTCAAGGAAGGAGGCGAAGGGTGAGAGGGCTCTTTCGTGGGAGCAACGTCGCTCGGCGGGAAACACGTTAGGGGTTGGTAGCTGCCGGCGAATTAACGACCTTGTTCGCGACCTCCTGAGGAGGGAATACGTTCCAAGAATTCCGAGAATTCGGAAGCTTTGGATAGAGAGTTTGTCGGGTTATACATATATATATACCAGCAAAAGGAGTGGAGGGGGGAGGGGGGTGAAGAGGATGAGGCAGCGGCGATCGGTGTACATAGAATCTATATCTGGATCTAACTCCACCCAACTGACGTACTTCCGAGAGAGGTACATATCCTTAGCGTCGCATAGAGTCGGGACGAGCTACAGACGGGAAGAGAATAGAGGATACCCTCTACGAGCGCTGAGAAACGCAAGGGTGCATCTGACATCGTTTTACGTATCAATTGATGCGAGATACGCCCATTTGGATCTCGGCAGTCGGTGTTACATCGCGCATATACATACGTCTATGTATATGGCACTGTGTAATGCCGCGGCGGTTCGTCGGGCCTCGCGAACACGAACGGGCGTAAACACTCGCCGGGTCAGAGTTCGCTGTGATTAATTGTTTCTACTCTCCCGTAATTATACCGGCGTTGTAGTGTACGAGAAATGCCCGGAAGCTCGAGAGTGCGATGCCGACGAGTACATGCACATAGACCGCGCACGCGAATGTGTATGGTACACATTGGGGCCAGATGTAGTGCGGGCGGAAAATCTACCGAGTGGGGAGGGGAGGGGGGAAGGGGGGGGCTAACTCGTACGGTCTGTACAACACGATACTAAAACACCAACCGCGTTACCGAGCTTTCAACCGGATGTATATAACAAACATCGTCCACACCAGGTGAACCGCGCCGGTGTGAATCGACCGCGGTCACTGCGACAAGTAAGTACACAGCCATTTTGTTCCGACGAAAATTTTCATAAAATCCAGCAAAATGTCGATTCTTTGCAGTGTGACGTAGTCGGTTAAGTTAATACCGCTCGTGAAACTATCGTCACTAATTACTCGCTTGCAGTGGAGAGTACTTTACGTCATTGGGCACTAAACCGTCGGGGCTAAAATTAGTTTGTCGCATACTGGGTCGACGATAAGGACTGTAGACGGTCGTCTGGCGAGGGGACACTCCATGTGAAAGCTTCATGCAATGAACGCTACTAAAAGTCGCGCCCCGCTACGACCGGATGTCGGTATCGTCACGTGTGACGGGCCAAACTCTCCAGCGACTGAATTATTCATTACTCGATCAATAATTTTCATCCATTGTTTAATAATCATAATAATCATAATAATCGTAAAAATCATAAGGGCGGAAAGTCTCGGAAGTGTCGTTAGGATATCGTCAAGTTTTTAATTATACTCGTAAGGCCTCTCTTTCATAATTATAATTAAGTCCATCTCTTATATTTATAGGCATTCATATCTGATGTAACATTGATAATCGGTAACGAACAATGTTACTCGGGATTGTGTATTGTGTAGTAATACATAGTAATTTTATTTTGTTCAGGTTCTTACAACCTATTACAAAATTGCTATAATAATGATAGCCTTATGGTAAACCTTATATATCGATAATAGACATAAAAACACATTCGTAGAAAAAAATGAACAGGGTCGATTTTGGTCAATCTGAGAGTATAAGCGATTCAACTTAATTGCTGGCGAAGGCAAAGTACAATGTCGTTTGATTTCGTCAACCGCGAGATTTCGTTCAGCTCATTGCAATGACCGCTACAAGTATTAAAAACTCTCAACCCACTATCATTGGGCAGTTATGTGTATTATGTAGTACTGTGCACTCAAATTCTATAGTAGTGTTATACATTCAAATTATAATTATATATTATAATTATAATTATAATAGATTATATGCGTCGTGATCTCGATTCACAACTTGAGTTTTGTGTAAAGAAGTCACTCCGTCAATAAATAATTACAAATTGTATAATCATCATAATCACAATAATAATAATGAAAATTAAAATAATAATATTAATACCGGTACAGTAACAGTAAAACTAATTTTATAATAAGTTCTCCTGACACTTTTGATCGTCGCATGTAGGCACGAATAACCATAAATTATAGCAAATTTTTATCGCGAAATATAGAATTAACGCGCCGTTAAAAAAAAAAAGAGTGTCACGAGATCCCCGAAGGTGGCTATCGTGTTACCGTCGAACACGTCGCCCTTTTCCCCGCTGGCGATACTCCGTGCCGGCGTCAACATTCTTTCCTCTATTTTTTCATCGCCAACAAAGGGTGGGAGAGAGGGGCGCTCCGAGCAAAAAACCGCTTGTACAATTTTTGGGCCAATATAGAGCGACAGGCAGTCCCCGCACAGTCGTTGCCGTCCGCGATATCGAACGGAAAGAGAGACGACCGTGCCAATGACTGTTTTATAACGTTCTCCCGAGTGCCCGTCACTGTGCATCGCTCGGTGTATCGAGTCGAGAGCCGAGTGCACTGACCAGGCAACCGATATACACACACACACCTATATATACCATTTTTTTTTCGTCGCCAACGGCAGACGCGTATTTGCTCTGGGTTGAAGAGCGGGAACGAAGGGGAAGCAGCGATGGACTGCGCCTCGATGTATAGACGGGTGTGTGCCGTGTGGCGAATTTTTTTGTCGGTCGTACCCGAGGTGCAGCCAGAAAGCGGGGGAGGGAGAGTAGAGAGGAGAGAGCAGATTTTTTTGTCAGCGCTCAGCGTCCTCGGGGCATGTTGGAGCTCGTACTCCGCGCGCGTACAGCGTGGATTCCGGGCAGTCCCCGTCACACAAGCCCGTCGAGAAAACCAGCTCCGAAAGAGGGAGCGATACGCCTGCCGGCGTGTCCGACGAGAGCTTGCCCGGAAAGCGCTTTGCGATATTAACGCTTCGTCGAGGAGAGGAGACTGGACGGAGGATCCGTTCAACCCGTTGAGCGGGATAGTCATCTCGTCCCGCTGACGCACACACACACGTGCAGCGTCCCGATCCGCCCCCAAGCATCCGCAATGGACCTCGCGGATATCACCGTCGGCCCTGCTCTCCCTCCCTCATTATCTTCCGCGGGGTATTTCCGAGTTTAAAATGTAAATGTCCGAGGGAAGGTGCGGAACAAACGAGAGCACAAGGATCGGCGTGTTAAAACGTCGGGATAGCGAGTTGTCACGCCCGGAGAGCAAGAAGCGACGAGGGTGAGACAACCGAGAAACGGGACGCGAGAAGCGTCTTCCTACGGTGTTGCATGTGTGCATGTATGTGTGCATGCGTGTGCGCTTCCGCCCGCACACATGCGCGGTACGCTGGAACGTGAGCGATATCGAGCACTGAGAATCGCAAGGGCGTAACTTCTACGCTTCGGCGCTGGAGTCGCGCCCTTGTGGTTGCCGGCAGTCGATACATCCGAGCGAATGTTGCGAACGTGCCGAGAGCCAATGCGATTCCGAGTCGGTCGCAGAGACACACTCGACGGGATGTGGGAACTGCGTGTCGGGGTTGTGCGGCGGAGGAGCGCCCGGTAAGATGTGTAGGTAAGGCGCGCGCGAGAGGCCGCAAGGAGGAAGGCGCCTCCGCGAACACCGGACGGGGGGGTCGGAAGGTCCGAGTACGTGGCTCGAAAGTAAATCCGAAGGGGCCGCCGAGAGAGCGGCGGAGGCACACCGAGCGTAGAATACTTGTCTGCATTTCCAAGCATCCGCGAGCCGCAGAAGCATCTCTCCTCCGCCTCCATTGGCTCTCCTCCTTTTTTCCTTCGTCCTCCTCCTTCGCTTCTTATCCTCGTCAAGGGTTCGTGTCACTCACCGGAAAGAGACAAGCAAAGTCCCCGCTTCTCTTCTTTTTCATCGCTTTTTCTTCATCCCCACTCGTAATTGCTTTCTTCCGTTTTTTTCATCCCCGTCCGCCTCCGGGCCGCCTTCGCTCTTTATATTTCACGCTCATTCAATCTGCCAAGAGGACTTTGACCCGACGTCGATGGTTCACGCTTCTTCTCGCTTACCCGTGAACTTCTTGAGCTCCGCCAAGTTTCGAGTCTTTCCGAAGACTTCGCGAGGAGACTCACCCGAAGTGCGCTCCGGGCTTCCCCGTGGATAATCTTTCACCTCGCCAATTCGAGGGGGCGTCGGGGGGAGGGAGGGGATCTTCGCCGCACACGGAAAGTCATAATAAATTTTACCGGCCGGGTCCTGGTTTCCGCACTCTCACTCTCGATGCCGCTGTACGCTAAGGGCATGGGTGTTATTTTTTTCATCGGGGATGAAGAGTCCAAAGGGACAACGGGCGGGCTCGGTGAGATATAAGGTGGAAGATTGGACAAGGTCCCGTGTCAGGGGCCGCGATTCCGCCCGTGAGATACGGCGATGAGGAGCGGTCTGAAAAACGACGGTTAATAAGCGCTTAAGGAAAGAGCTTAAGTCGTCGCCCGTGCTCTCTTTCACCGCCGGCAACGCTCCCGGTCTCTTCGCCGACTCGAGAGTCCTCCGCCCCCCGCTCTCGAGAACTTATGGCGGCGAAGAAAAGCCGCCAGACTAGCCGCGCACCCCACCGCGGGTAATTAGAAGTGTCGACTTCTGGCCGAGGAACTTCTCGCCGCGGCACCTCCGGAAGGAATGTCCTCGAAAACAAAAAGGACAATGAAGAAATGGAATTAACCAAAAAAAACGTAGCCGGAATACCAACAGTGTGAGGATCATCCTCGCGAGTCTCCGCAAGTTGGCGAACGTGGCTCCGACCTTCCGCAGTTTAGCGCCGCGACGAAGAGTCGGAGGCGGGTCGGATGGCGTCCCAAACTTCGACGTTAACTTCCCTGACCGGGTCTCGTTACCGCGTCAAATAACTTGACGCTAAACTTTGGCAGTCGTGAGACACAGAGAATCGCGGGGTCGGGAGGAGCGGAGAGAGATCCAGCCACACCTCTGGCTCGAGCAATTCACACCGGAGGACCGGAGGTGTTCAAGCTACACCCTCTCCATAGTACACTTCGAGAGTTGCATGGAAGAGAGAGACCTGCAACTCCAGTCTCGCTCTCTCTCGGAGCCGGTGCGAAAGCTTCGTCGCTTCATCGCTTAAAGCGAAGAAAGTGATGACGACGATTTACCCCAGTTGCGCAATTTACACTGGGGCTGCTCGTCAGGGTCCCATCGCGAGCAGACTCCTCGCTGGAGTTTCCCTCGGTCTATTGAGTACGTACAAAAAATGAAGAGTTGGTTAGAAGAAAATAAGAAACTTGGCGATCGATAAATGCGGGAAACTTGCATACCTAGGTGTCTCCAAATATCGATGGATAGAACGATTTCGCTTTTGGTTCCATTACTTTGGGTTAAGACGCTATCGCACAATGACTTAAAAGTGCTTCACTAAACTACGACACGGAGAAAAATAGTTCTGTTTCTCTAACAAAATGTAGATCGTGGATAATTTATTGTTGTGGCAGCAAAAATATTTGGCTGCTAAAGCAAAATATTTGCTGCCACAGCAAAATATTTGTTGCCACAGCAAAATATTTGCTGCCACAGAAAAATATTTGCTGCCACAGAAAAATATTTGCTGCCACAGAAAAATATTTGCTGCCACAGAAAAATATTTGCTGCCACAGCTGCCACAGAAAAATATTTGCTGCCACAGAAAAATATTTGCTGCCACAGAAAAATATTTGGTGCCACAGAAAAATATTTGCTGCCACAGAAAAATATTTGCTGCCACAGCAAAATATTTACTGCCACAGCAAAATACTTTGTTGTCCCTATGTTAACCAGGTAAATGAGTTACGGTAACAAAATTCTTATTGTCCAAACAAATTTTTTTTCTCCGTGTACGCGTCGCCGTCGGAAGGAATTGACCATAAAACTGCCACTGCTGTTACGTTGCTGTCTCTCGAGTAGAAATCAGGCCATGATATGGTCGTGAAGAGGCCTGACAAGACCGTATCAGGACCCTATCTGGGCACGATGTAACGCTCGAAAATTTCTACTCGGAATACAGCGCTTGAACTACTGCCCTGAGACCAGCAATGGTTGCACGTAACGTGCTTACATTTTCTAGCTAGCGCTGTATAATTTATTGTTCGCGTAAATCTTACCGAAAAGCGATATGAAAATGTCGAGAAAATATAGTGTAAACGTCAAAACGGAGATAGTGTGAATAGAACCCCTGACGTATGTACATTTGGAGATGAGGAGTGACGATCATAAATATTTGCAATATATTTTCCATGTAATTTTTTGTTTGTTGTATTTTCGAGAATAAGTGTTGATTTATCTGTTTAAAATCCTCTCGACGAATTTATATGGAACGGAATTCATGAATATTCAGATAGAATATTGAAACGAAATTACACGACGAAAATTCCACGAGCCCGGTAATAAATCTCAATACATATATATTTATATATGTGCATTTTGTTTATCAATTAATTTTTTTTAATAATTATTTTTTCTCGCGAAATGCACCTCGCGTATCTTACAGGGCTCTCCACATATCGACGCATAGAATGTTTTCGGTTTTGGTTCCACCACTGGGAGTTCAGAAGCTACCGCAAAATGACCGAAAAGTGCAGCGACGATCGAAAAGACACTAACGATAAAACGACCACTGCACTGAGACCACGAATTGTCAGATGAAACACGGCTACGTTTCAACGATCACTCAGAACAGAGATTGAAAGTCCCAAATCTTGAGCAAGATCGAATACCGGTGCGCGAACGAACCTTCACCAAACTTTTAAATCCAAGTCAAAGACGGATACTAGGTAACAAATGGAGCCGAAACACTCCCCTCAACCTCCCCCCATTCACGAATCGTCGATGAATCTCTCCGACGCATTCGAACGCCAAGCGGAGAAAGAATTATACAGAAGATCATCTCATTCGCGCGCGATAAAACCCTCGCGGAGTTTCTTCTATCGGAACGTTAACACGTCTCTCGGGATGCCGGTTTGCCCTCTTCCTCCCCCGTACACCGAGGGGGATACAATGGGTACGGAAAATGTGAGTCAAAATGTACACCACACCGCTATCTCATATCAGCTCCGTTGCACCGGCAGCCCGCTAGCCCGCCAAGATGAATGTATAACGCGCTGAATTTATTACGTTTCGCTACCGGCAGCCAGAGGACGACCGGGAGGGGGGAGAGGCGAAGGAGAGGAGGGGGATTTTTTATCCCCGCGACCGGGTGAGGCAAAATACGAGGTGGAAGCTGGATCCGCGAAGGGAGAAGCGGGGAAAGAAGAGGAGCGTAAAAGGGCCGGTGTAGGACGGTGACGGGGGATGTGGGATTTGTCACGTGTCCCCGACAGAGTAAGAGCAAGCTGAAACATTATGATAATAACAGTAATATACGCACCGGTGTAATTAGAGATGGCGGTAGTCGGTATGCAGGACGGGGGCTTTCCGTTCCAAGCCCCGTTCCGACACTGCAGGAGAGGATCACCCAGAAGCTTGTACCTGCCGAGCTCCCGACACCTACCAGTCACACGCTCGCCATGGGGCACCGTAATCTTATCCGCCTGGAAAATGTCACACAGAGAGATCACCTATTAAAACTCTACACGTATTCTTCATATAGGATAAAAGTGGGGAATGTGGCCCGGTCCATACATAATTGATTTACGTGTTAATCGAGGTGGGCCATATTCACCAATTTTACCCTACATCTATATATGTAGGGGAAACCGGGGCAAAACGGGGACGCTAAGCAATAAAAACTGGTACAATGATACCAAAAGCATAGATCCATTGTTTTTCATACCAAAATTGTATTGGCACCGGTTTTGAAAGGTTAAAAAAAAACCATCTGGGGCAAAACGGGGTACATGTCCGCATTTTGCGCCACGTACCCGTTTTGCCTCAGTTTCCTAGTAGACTGGGATAAAACGGGGATGCTAAGCAATAAAACCTGCTAAAACGATACCGAAAGCATAGATCCGTTGTTTTTCACACCAAAATTGTATTGGCATTGGTTTTGAAAGGATATTTAAAAAAACCATGTGGGGCAAAACGGGGTATATGTCCCTATTTTGCCCCATGTCCCCGTTTTGCCCCGACTTCCCCTATGTATATCCCGCATATATATCTACACGTGTAGGGGAGAGCGAGGCAAAATGGGGCAACGGAGCAAAACGGGGTTTTTGGGCCAAACAAAATTTTCCAACCATTTTTGGATCGGACAAGGTGGCAAAACTGGACAGAAAAGCTTCATGTATCCGATAGGGCGAATTCGGACATCCAAAAATTATTGGAAAATGACGTTTTGCCCAAAAACCCCGTTTTGCCCCGTTGCCCCATTTTGCCCCGCT
>JAPYZD010001731.1:0-39351 GCA_030522725.1 Ichneumoninae sp. B BG-2022a
CGGGGTTTTTGGGCAAAACTAAATTTTCCAATAATTTTTAGATCGGACAAGGTGGCAAAACTGGGCAGAAAAGCCTGATGTATCCGATAGGGCGAATTCCGGCATCTAAAAATTATAGGAAAATGACGTTTTGCCCAAAACCCTGTTTTGCCCCGTTGCCCCATTTTGCCCCGCTCTGCCATATATATATATGGGCAAGTCTGGTCGTTTCGACTTTAGTCCGAATGGAAAATGGATTAAGTATCCCCTCGACCCTCGAGACGAGATGAGAGTAAAACTCGACGTTAAACTCTACTGTATATACATGTATGTACGGCTACACCCTCGCGTTAATCTGTCCTTTCGAACGGTCTCGAGCTCGGTGTATACCGTCAGTGACGGCAGAGGGATTTCGAATTGAATAGGAAATTTATACCATAGAGCCATCGGTCGAAGAGAATTTTTCTTCAGCATAATCCTTCTTCTTATTTTTTGTTTTCTTTAGTCTTTTGAGGCACTCAGGTACTGCTTTTATTTTCGTAAACAAAAAAGAAAGGTAATTTACTCTCCGTCACTTTTTGCGGCTGTCGAGCGTGTTGACGCACTCGACGTATGAAAGGGATTAATTACAACTACTTGTGGATCTCATACGAGCGGAGACGTGTGACGAGACTCTCGCGTCTCCCACGTTCCAACGTACCGCCTATCTTCGTCCATCCCTCTTGCTCTTTTCTTCATCGCCTCGCTGAAGAATCGCTAATTAGCCTCGAGAGGGTTGATGCTCTTTTATTTTTGTGTGGCCTTTTTTTTAATCCTCGCTTATGTCGCTCGTCCATTCAATCTCTTACACTTTTGTAATGGTCGGGTGACGTAACGCGTAGACACTCGGTGACTTCGTGCAATGACATGGAATAAGCCGACACCCCGATAAAGTATGACTCGAGTTTTTCGCTGTTTCGCGCCAAGTTGAATACAGCGAGCTCGTGAGAGCCAGGAATTTTCACCCGCAACCCCAGAATTCACCGTGTATAGTTATATATACATATATATATATATGGGAATATATATAGGAGAGTGCTTGGATGAATTAACTATCCGACGGTTGAGAACCGGATAAAGTTTTAATTTATACGGGCTGCCGTGGACGATTGTCGGCCGAGAGAGTGGAAGGGAGCGAGGGGGATGAACAGAGCTCAGTACTTACTTTCGCGATATCACCACGACCTCCTGGTCGGCATCTCTCACTCCGGCGTTTCCGCCACCCGACGGCGATACAAAGCTTTGTGTCCCTCCAAACGCTTCCGTCGTTTGCTTCCAACCCCTTTCTTTTATACGTGACCAAAAAAAAGACCACTTCCCCGACGAAAAACGCGAAAGAAAGACGATCCTCCTAGCGGGCTCCATCGATGCACACTGCCGGAAACTTCTGGAAACGACTGTGAAGCTTTTGTCATTGGCGACATTAAGAAAAAAAAAAAAATCGTCGCGACTGTTTGATGTTCCCAGGAGAGCATTCTTTTGTCATTATGGTTGCAAAAAAAATCCGGCCATTGATTAAAAAACTTGGTGCCGAAAGATCAAGGAAAGAACCAAAAAATGATCGTATGCAATAAAAAAAGGGTTACACATTTTTAAATCTGTATTAAAATCGTTTTTATTAAGTATCTACCATTTTTTTCGAGCACCCAGAAAAATAATTTATTTGACGGCCACCGTTTATTTGGTTTAAGTAGAGTATTTATTTGATTTAAATAAATATTAATTTCATTTAAGTAACTATTTATTTACATCAAATAAATATTTTACTCAAACCAAATAAACACTGGCCGTCAAATGAATGTTTTTTTTCTGGGTGTGGTAACTTAAAAATGTATTTTATTTCAAAAAGTTATATAATCAACAAGAAAATGAATTGCGGACCTTCGTGCACAATATTCGTTGAATGTACAAACCACATTTGCCGTGCGAGTAGTTACCCGAGATCCACGTAGCACCGGCACGATTTCATACGGCAATATCCCGCGATATCCAGAGCGTTCGGTTGCAATCGTCCAATATCTCGTGGCTGCAGCGCTAATTTCGTTTCAATCGAACGACCGAGAGTTTCGTAACGAGCTCAAAGAACCAGTAGCGAATGCGATTCTGGTACGGCGCTCTTAATTATTATCGTGGCTCGCGTGTCGGCGGGCGAGGATTCGCGCGGAGAAAGGAGTCTCGGTGGTTTGAATACCGTTGGAGGTGCGGTTTAGAGCTTGGCACTCGTGACTGGACGGAGTTCTTGGCACGCTCGCCGGGTGGCGGTTCGTCGAGCGAGCAGGCTAGAAGCCTCTCGGCTATTATTTCCGTCTCGATCATAATATATTCACGTCATATCGGCGGTGCAATATTTCAATGAGAGCGGCGATAGCGTCAACACAGCGAGAGGTGGAGGGAGCGACTCTACTTGCTACCGTCTGCGAGGAACCAAAGCAGCCCCTCATTGACCCGGCAAGCCCACACATTTTCGATCTCGGCGTTCATTCATATCGGAGCATAAAATACACTGCGTTACACTGCGCATATCGAACGCGCGGTGGGTGTAAATGAATCGGATTTCGTCATAAACCGCTGCCGGTATCTACGAATACACGGTGGTTATTATTTGTGCGGAGGCGACGCGATATTATTCGTGCGTGCGCACCGGTGAAAGCGCGGCGAAATCTAATCGTTCTGTACTTTCTACGCAATCTCTACAGCGGCTCTCGTGATAATGGAACGTTGGACTCGGCGTGAGTGGACGCAATCCCGAGAGAGAATAAAGAAAACGTATGTACGGACGTATTAACGCTAACCGATGTATAAATTTCGATCTGACCTTCGGCCGACCCACACACGCCCTGTTCCTTTCGGAGTTGCCTTCTCATTCACTTTCGCCAATTTCTCCGATTGCACTTTTGAACGAATGGTCGTTTACCTGGTGAGCGAATCGCCCTGGGCTATCCGATGACTCTTCGACACGCTTATGTAAGGCTCAGTAGTTTGGGGTGCAGTGTGCGGTGCAGACTGTTTAGACGCGATTTACAGCTACTGTGTGCTAAAAATGTAATAATTTCTGACGTCATGAAAAAAAATAGTTTCTGTGTTTCAACTCTTTTTGGGGTACTTTGTGATGTTTTATTGTGCAGGTATTATCCCCAGAATACATTTTTAGAGCATTGCATCCGAGTCTGATCAGGGTCTGACGTAATGCTGTAAAATGTCTAATCAGGGATACAGGACGAACTTTTACGGGAAAGATGGCCCAAAAGAGAAAGAAAAAGATGATTTAGCAAAAATTCTTGGCACACTGTTGCATTAGCTTCGCTGATGAAGTTATCCGGAAGTCATCGACCATTACGTCGTCATCGACGAGCCCTTTATCGGATACTCTTTATCGGAAAGAGAAAATTTGACTCAAAATAAAAAAGGTCACATTATGCCCTACTATCTACGACGTCATACTACGATGCCGGGCAGATGCTCCGTTCGCGTAATTAATTCACGCATTAACCTCGGGGTTAATGATCAACATTAGCGACTAATCGGTCGTCTTTGTCCCTCCGATGCTGGCTTCAATGTATCTAATATGTATGTACATTGTACATTTATTAGTGTACAGCGCTCGGAGAAAGAGCGATAACGATTCCGAGATTCCTGTCGTCTTCCGCTGTCTCTTCATCGTCGGTGCTCATTAGCGAAGAGTCAAGCCCGTTGTGCATCGTGACTGTGATAAAGCTGTTTCCGTGCCCTCTGCTTGCTCGTTATTTACTATTCTTGATAATAAGCAAAAATGTAGAATTTTTTGTCTGTTTTTCAATCCCTTCTATATTGTCGCCGATTTAGTCGGAGCGCAATGACGAGGAGGGTTCGTCAAAGGCAGAGCTCCGAGTAGCTGCTGATTATTAGCGAGAACCAAGTGGTCCATACATTGTTTCGGGATGCTACAGGGTGCTGTTTCAAGTGCATGTTCCTCTCGAGTAGTGCGAAACTCCAAATCTCGTATACATCGCGTTACATGCTCACCTTCGGCGCTTTTACCAGCAAAACGAGAACAGCCCAGTCGTTCTGTTCCATCCACATCTTGCTTTAACCCTTGGGAAAGTAGCTCTTGTCTCAACCTCTTCTTCCACTCCATCTGTTCTCTACGTGACTTCCTGGCGCAACCTTGCTCTCCCGCACTCTCGACCGTATCTCTCGCGCGCACTCTGGCGACTCATAACAGCTGGTTTTACGACCTCTGGTCGAGCGCGAATATTAACATTAATAAAAATAAACTTTTTTTGTTTATATAAATGTTTTCATACATCATTTAAATTTAAGATAAATAATTTGAATAATTTAATTTTTGGCATTAATATTAATATAAGTGCATACATGCTGATAATTAATATTAATATTATAAACAAATTTCGCATAAATTCAGTAAACCGTACGGCGAGTAGTAGTAAATGATCTTTACTAGCCTCAGTAAAACTGAGGCTAATAAAGCTAAATAGATCTGGTGATATCGCGTCGATACGTGTGGGTTTTTTTGTCCCTCAGACTAATGGTCAATGGCCTAATGGGCCATTGACCAAGGGCCTTCAGTCCGTATCTTTGTATTTGACTAAGGAGTAACTCATACCTATAAAATACAGCCTTGTTTGTGGAAGAGACGATACAATCGATTAACATATTATACTAATAACTTAGTCTCCAGATTCTAATCAAGAGATTATTTCAAATATAGTGTGCGTTTGAAATTTGTGTTTGGGGACGTTGTTTGTTGGAAGCTTTTTAAATAGCGGGGTGATGGATTCGAGATGGAGTGCACAGTCCATATTGAGACTTTTTAATCCATCTGTAATTGGCTCTATTTTCGTGATGGAGTATAAGTATTTAGTTCGAGAGATTGTGAAGAAGGTCGACAGATACATTTCTAGATTTTCGTGGCATCTTCTATGTCGATGAGTTCGTTTTCAAATGTTAATTTGCGAAAGTGCGAAGCTCTTGCCGTGGTTTTTGTTTTCGTTATTTTTGTGTCTATTTAAAGTTTCCTTATTATCTATACTAATTCCGAGATATTTCTCGCTTGTACATGCTTTGATTTATTCGTTATACATGGCGATGAACGATGAACTCGGGGAAACTTCATGATTAAAATTGCATTTCAATAAGATTTTAATAAATATAATTTAAAGTTCCATGTTCCGCGCTTTTGTGTGCAAAAACTTGTCGTGTTTTTCCCTCGAGTGCCGCCGTTTCACATTCCTGCGAAGCGGCAGAACGGGACTGCCGTGTAATAAAATGAGGAGAACAGGAAAATCTTGGCGGGAAAATACAACTGCACTGCGCGTCAAGCATCGAGAGAACAATATACTTCGGGACAATCGGTATTGTCGTCGGCCCGGACCGGCGACAGTGACTGGTAGAGAAAAGCATCAAACAAAATACACAACCAGAGAGCGGTGCTTTCCTCTCAGCTGGTAATATCGCTGCTGGGAGCGTTTCTCTCGAGGACATCGTAAAATGTCTGGAAACTTACGTGGGTGCCGGGGAGGCGCTGTACAGCGGAGAACGTCAAAGTTGGTGAATGGAGAACGGTAGAGGTCCATTCGATGCAGCATCGCGTCCGGTTCGCTCGATGCACTCTCCTCGCGTTTAATCTACGATCGTTACCCTCGTCGTAAGCAACGTAAAATAAAAATTGAAACAATTTTATTATTATTCACATTTTCTTTCCTTCTCTGTTCCAGGTAAGAATCGTGGATTTTTGGATATCTCTAACGTGGCGGATTTTACGTCTCGCAAATTGTCTTCCGTATGTGAGTAATGTTTTAAAATATCTTTTTTTTTGCGAGGTCGGAGGGAAAATTAACTTTAAAGTTTCAGGCGGATTGTATATATATATGCATGTATATGTGCATGCACATATACATGCGCATTGTACGGATTGTATATGTATATGTACGTATATGTGCATATATGTTTATATATATACATAGAGAGCAAAAGGGGGAAGTGAGTCGTTATTCCCAGGCAAGCAATAGGCGAATTAACAATTCAAATATACACGGCTTCGCTTGGTATGGAGAGTGGAGTGAGGAGTGAACAGAGTATACGCAGCCACCAGGCCGCAATCTCGCGGCAATTATTCCTGGCTGTTCGTCGCGGATAACCCCGCGGGTTTCCCCCACCGAGTTGCTATTGATTAAACGCCGTAACGAATGTATGTCCTTATTGTTTTCCGAATCCTCGGGACGCCGAGGTAGCCGACGCGTGTTTCTCCATCGAAAGCTGTTGTTGCCTCTGCTGCTGCTGTTTCCCAACAAAATTTTCCTCCCGCGCAATAATGATACAAATCCAATACACTCGAGCGGTTCACACCGGTCCGACGCGTTTCCATTCGCAATTTCGTCGCATCCGCGCGGGGACCAATTTATAAATACACAATTTGTGCGAACGTGTTGGCAAGCTCGTCGGAACGTTGCCTATGGTAATAAATTATTTATTTACCTTCCTTACCGACCGATAAATTCGCCGGACGGAATCTTTCGGATTCGGATGGATGGAAATTAATTAATTAACATAAAAGTCTCTCGTCGCAGGGCGATGGGAGAGCGACAGTGGGAGTGAGTCTCCAATGAATGGAATCTCTATTTCTCGATCTTGGGATGCGGAAGTTGTGTTTCATTTGTACGCGCCTGGCGGCAGTGAATCCAATCTCGAATGACGATGAATGCGGACAACTTTGAAGGAGGACGACGAGTTCATTGAATTCAGGCGAGTCCCTCTTCGCCTCTGCTCGAGGGTCTTCAGTCTCGTGATATTTCTAATGAAAGTAGCTGTGAGTCGTCTTCCCTTTCATCTCCGTCATTGGAGAGAAAACAAAATAACATCAACCGTCTTCGCGAATAACCCTATCCGTAATCTGCTGCTCCAACAAACTCCTCGACTCTCCTGTCGCAATGTCCGTGGCTCGGGGAGAATTCAAGTGCGACGGTCGGCCCCGATTAAATTTGTTAGTGAGTCCCGACTTATGATCGGATTCCTATCGGGATTTTACTTTTAGATCTTTTATTACTTTTAGAAGCAACATTTACTTTTAGGTCTTTTTAATAAGACATTCATTCAACTTTTTAGTTCGCGAACTCATGCATGCATTTAACAACTCGATGAGATTGAGAGTCAAAAATTTGTACTTTAAAAAATTTGAACATAGTTAAGTAATTGTTAATTTAACTATTTCATAATCTGAGAGCAAATATATAATTAATTAACAACAGTTAATTCATCGTTTACTCGTTGTAGATTAACAATTATTTACAATAGAAGACTGACAAATGTACATTACTGCATACAAATATAAAAAACACTGTGCTCGGTACATACGTTTTATGTTCATCGGCATTATTATTATTATTATCAATTTTCGGGCGAAAAAAATAATTGTCCATTTAATTTTTTTTTTACTATATGGCATCGAAACATTAACATTAGCATAAAAGCGTCCAGTCTGGGTCCATCGAGATATCGACTACGCTTTAAGTACCAAATAAAGATTAAATGTTCCTAGCACTGGATAGCCGAGTGGGTTAATGCGCAACCGGTCACTTAATTGCGATAGCGAACATAACGCCATAAAAATGATTATCTACAGCGGTACGCCCTTATGATCGAGAGTACTCCGGAATCGCCCCGGTATGACCTTAATAAAGTTTATTGGAAAAGCAATGAATCTATTGGAAAAAAACGCAACAAAAATTTTACCAGCGAGTGGAATGGCTCCAATGGAAAATTGATGAGGTCGACAACTTAGGTGATAACATAAAAACGGCAATCAATGACTTAAAAAAAAAAAAAAAAAAAAAATCATTTTTGCCGATTTCTATACCTAACCAACAAAAACAAAATTAAAAAAAAAAAGAATAAATTTAACTTCATCGACCAAGATCTACAACCAATCCAGCCAAACTGAATATCTTGAAGGGACTGCTTAAGGTCACACCAAATAAAATCAATAAAGAATTCGCAAAAAAATATTAAGTATTAAGTAAAAATATCAGTTGAGTAAGTTCACATGTATAATTAAACATGAAAATTACCTTCGATAAAAAGTACAGTTCAAGATACTTTTGACTTAGTTTCAAAATTTCCAGCTGGGATTCCGACTCGGTTCTGGAATCCCGCTCAGAATCCAATTAGCGACCATTAAATCTCACTTCTGGAACCCGACTGGATCCCGCGTTGCGCGCAGGGAGTCCCGTAAGAATCCACCAAGGCCCAACCGAAATTTCTGCACGGGTCGTTGTATTCTTGACGGATGAGAGCTCCCGCTTGTTTTGAAAACAAAGTCGCGACTGCGTTTATAGAGAAGCGGCACGGAAGCTGCAGCGCGAAGAGTCGAAGAATCAGCAGTGGTAGGTCGGTAACGCGTGTGAATATGGTAGTAGAATAGATCGCGCGCCAGACATTGGGGCTGAGGAGGTCTGAGAGCTCTTGGTTGTCCAACGTTGTATACGTATGGGAGTCTCGAGCGCGTAATAACAGATAGCACGAAACGTCTCCCTATCCAAGCAAACGTGCTTACATAGCTTCGCCTCTCCGCATCGTGCGCATATGTGCAGCTTATACCTTGCGCCATATGAGAGTCGCAGATCGCACCGAGACCGAGGGAGAAGCAGATAGCAGCTACCGTGTCGCGATTTCACTTAACGCCCAGCACACTCTCCATAGGTGTAATACGCGAATGCTATCCAACATAACATTGCAGCAATGCGGAGCCGCTACAGCACGAGTGTATTTTAATATAACGCTATCATTCGTGCAAGATGAACGTTCGTGTTTTGTCATAGTCGATAACCGCATTAATCGAAACGATACATGGTGTTCGTTACACGAGCGGTAATAGATACACTTAAACGAGCATGCGAGTGCGTGGAGTTAGAATACGCGGTGGACACGCCGCAGTTATCACACTCTGATCTTGTAAAGCGGATGCTGCACCGCGCGGTGGTAAAACAGCATTTATTAGGGGGGTCTACAAATAAATGCTGTTCTGCCCGCCAGGGACCGCGCAACCTGCCGAATTAACACGCGTTACCGAGCGCCGTTATCGATAGGATTCGGTGGTTCCCATCGGATATTCTTTATAGGACCGCGAGGGAAAAAAATTAGAATGGCCGGAGGTGGGATAAAAAAATTCGTATCGTTTTGTTTTATCTGATCGACGATCGTTCCATGTGTACGGATGGGGTTACCGCTGGCGAATATATAATAGGATTTACTGCACGAGCTATGGAATAATACAGCGATGAAATTTTTTACAACAACAAGAAATCTCTCTGGGGCAAAACCCCTTTTCTTGCCAAGGTAATCAGCCAAAGGCTTCGTTACACGTTATCTGGCGACCGGCGGGGCTATTGAAATTTGCATATCGCACCATCGCCCACAACTTCGACCGTTTTCTTACTCACCTCACTCCGCCCCCACCGCCGAGACAGTATTTGTTTGTGTGTGTGTGTGAGCGTATATATATGTATCCAGCACTAAAGGTACTGAACACACTCGCGAAAACGTTTAAGCTACTTTACGAGATTGGAGCAACGAAAATTTGGCTCATATTCATCTTTGCGGAGTTTCGTGTAAAGTCGGGGAAAGCACCGGCAAAAATCGATCCTGGGACCGCCAGCACGGTGGCCGTTATTACGTTCGATCGTAAAACTCGCGAAGTATAAATCTTTCTGGGATTAATCGAGAGCGCTCGATCTCTCTCACTCTCTCCTGTGAGGTTTAACGACTTCTTTTTTTCTTTATTTTTTCATATTCCATCGCGGCGCCTGAAATGAGCTGTGACGGCAATCAGCCATTTTTTTTATGATCTTTGCTCATGAGAACGAACTTGATGTCTCGATTCCTTAAGGCGCTCGAGGTGCCAACGTTTGTCCACAAATGTCCACAATGCTTTTCCTGTTAATTCTACAAAACAATCTTGTCCATTTTACGAAAATATCTGTCACCTTCACGAATATTTTTTTTGTAAAATCAGTAACAACATAATTGTGGACATTCGTGGTTTGTCAACAAAGGGTTGTACAATTCCTATTTCCTAACACATACACGTGAAATGGCGAAAGTCACTTTTTCGCATCGCGTGCTGGAAAAATACTGTGCATGTGTACAAACGCAATATGGTCTTTTTTCGCGCACTCGATCGGAAAAGTGCCTTTCTACGCACACTTCACGGGAACGGAAAGCGTGATTTTCGTGAATTTTTTACGAAAAATTATGTGAATGGCACGGGCGTAAAAAAGGGAGTTCTGACTAGTATGAATGCCGCATTTTCACACTCGTCAAGAACTCCCTTTCTACGCCCTTGCCATACAAATAACTGTGCAGGTGGGATTCCGCCGTAACGGAAAAAATTACAGATCGCTGGCTCCGCACTTGCTGCGTCATATCGGATCTTCTGCGCCCGTCGTACGTAGCCAGAGCGAAGCCGAATCTCTGTTGAGCACTAATAAGCACTGGGTAATGGGTAATTTAAAAAATTGTTTGTAACGTTACTTACGATTTGAAAATCTCCCTTTTAGACCGGAAGTGATGACTAGGACTGCATATGACTATTTCTCTTTTAGAATGTCGTTGGAAAGTAAAATCGATTTGTTTATATCGATAGATTGGGTCCCCTTAAGAAACCAAGACTTTCAATTCAGGCACTTAAATCCTAGTGTCGATTTGTACGTAAGCGAGCCATGTTCGACGTCTCGTTCAGTCCGATGGCTACGAGCGAGTTTAACCGAATCGTCGGGTATTAAGATAAACTCGGTGGTGTTTTATGCATCTTTCCACGATAATCCGTGGTTTCGTTTCCCCTTAATGTCGTTACATTAGCCACAGATTTCGATAACGAAAGAAACGAGCCTCGAGTGACAAGGTGATTAAACGCCCGTGAAGTACGAACCGTCTGTGTGTAGTCGGAGTGCCGGAGGAGAGAGTGAGCTTTTCACGAAGGTCGTTAGTCATGCTCGGTTTATCGGGATACTCCGTGTTGGTTCGATCTGGAGGCACGGCGACGATTATCGAACAGTAATCGTCGCGTTAAGAGAGCTACCGCTCGATGAGAGGTGGCGATGGCTCGGTTCTTCTCTCTCCGTAGGACAACGCGACGAGAGGGATCGAGACCGCGGAGCCCCGCGATCGGCGCACAGCCTCGATACAAATAACTCTTCGTCGCTCGCCATTAATCTAATGTCCCGTGGCTTTATCGTGGCATTAACGCGAGATATCGACATCGGCGCACCTACCCCGCGCGTACGACCGTCGCCGGCGGGCACAACAGCCGGTCCCGACTGCTCTCTTTCATTCAAACCGCATCTCTTCCCGAGAGCTCTACGGCTCACCCTACCGAGAAGCTCTCAGCTCGCTTCCCCTGGGCTTATTTTTTTTTTATTTTCTCAACTTCGACGTCTGCACGCGAAGCGCACCGAGCAGTGGATACACACGAGCGGGAGGACCGGATCGTATTACGGCGATAATACCTTCCGAGCCGCGGTGCGCAACCTTCCGCGCGTATTCAACCGGACGAGATTTCTTCTGTCTGTCCTTCGAAGTCCAAGGCCCTCACCCACGTGTCCAGTTCGCAGTGCCGTCCGGAGGTATTCGGAGCCCGACTGTCGTCAAGCTTCGAATTCGGAGCGACCTGAGAAGCCGTGGGGGAGACCGGGGAAAAATGGTATAGCGGGGCAAAACGGGACAGTGTGGGCAAAACTCAAATTTCCAATATTTTTTGGATGCCCCATTTTGTCCCAACGATACATCCGGATTTTGAAACTCGTTTTGCCCCACCTACCACCACCGCCACCATCCAAAAGTTATTGATACATTGCGTTTTGTCTCATTATACCGTTTTGCCCCGTTGTGCCATTTTGCCCCGCTGTTCCCTACACTGAGAAGAAGAAATTGTTCTATTGAGCAAGTGCGCACGAAATTGTTCTATTGAGCAAGGTGACACACGTTCAGACACTCGGAAAAATAATTTATTTGACGGCCATCGTTTATTAATATTAAGTAAATAGTTACTTAAATGAAATAAATATTTATTTAAATCGAATAAAAATTTACTTAATCATAATAAACGGTGGTCGTCAAATAAATTTTTTTTCTGGGTGAAGGTGTATTTTGTTGGTATAATGAAAATGGTTGTTTCAATCGACAAATTTGGAACAAATTTAAGCAAATTAACGTTTAAGACAAGAATGCTTTGTTTATACCAAACAAACAGCAGCTTTGAACGTATGTCACCGCGGCTTTTGGTTAATCCAACGAATATTTTTTCTCAGTGTAGAGACGGATTTCCATCGCACCCAACGTCGTCAACATATCCGCCGATTCTTATCGTGTCTTTGTTTCAACTTATTGCCAAATCTTCGATCGGCAGAATCGAGTTCATCGCGATAGAGGGACCGAGATAGGATCGTCGTGGTCGGTGATGGAGGTGGAGTATCTGGCGATATCACCGGAGGCTCCGAGCGCGTTCGGTGGTGGTTCCAGCGAGATTGGCCGGGTATATAAACGAATTTCGCCGGTCATCCCTTTTAATTTCCCACTCAGACATCGTCTCGTTGTCGACGTCGTAGCTTGCGGACCTCGAAGACGTGACCCCCTTACGATGGTCCGCTCTCTCCGGAGCGCACACACATGCAACACTTACGTCTTGCCGATGCGGTGCGCTGAACAACCGATCTCTCGCGTAGACGCCCGGCACAAACCGCACGTATGTATGTACCATAACCCGCCCACCGACGACGATAATTTCTCCTAATTGCCTCTGTTATTAACAGTCGCTCCGAGAAAGACTACTCTGTAAAATTCTCCTTCGCTATTTATATCCTCTCGCGGAGTTCTCACGGAATTGGAGATGAGCCGGGCGTCGAGGACGGAGACAAGAGGAGCACACACTCGGAGGGATCTCCTCGTTCGCCGTTCATCGCCGGTGGGAAAATAGAGGCGCGGATGATCCTCGTTCTTCGGAAGTCCCTCGGACACTCTCGTCCCGGAGAGTGGAAGAAATACGCCGGAGAGGAAGCTCAGTGGAAAGTTCGCAGACACGAGTAACCGAGTTTACCCACCGCGATCAGGTACAAATTGACTCTTCCGGGGCGCGACAACTCTCGAGAACTCCACCCAATTCCTCACACTCTTCGCCGGGTGGCACCGACTCCGGTGTACTCTCCGCCGGCCAACGCCACGAGCAATACCGAGTTACTTCCTCGCTTCTAATGCTTCCGGTCTTTCCGCCTTCTTTCCTCGACTACTATTTTCCCGAACCTTCTCTTCCCTCTCCCGAGCTTTCCTCGCTCGCCCCCGACCGCGGCTTCTTCGCTTCCCGGGCTCGTCCAAGGGCGAGCTAGCTTCTTTATCTCTCCGCTCCCCGCCGGAATCGAGTCAAGCCCGCGTCCGATTGCTTCGGCGAAGAATCGTCTCCTACCGGCTCTGCCGCAGGTTCTCACTCGATCGTGTTTTTTTTTATTCTCCTCAAATTGGATTATTTTCTGCTGCTTCTTCGGTGCACATCGCGTCTGAGTGCGTTTTCGGGTTCGAGCCTCTCCGGATTCGCCGATGATAGAACCTTTCGGTGGTCTTGGGCGAAGATTTCTCGAGGCTGGCCGTGTGTGATGTAATTCGCGAAAAATTTATAATCGAATTTCGGTCGAGCGGGCAGTGGAGTCGTCGGACGAGAAGATGAGGACCAGAGGCAGCGGGAGCAAAAAATTTCTCGTCGAAGTGACGTTTTACAGGATACCGCTCGGCGACATCAACGGCGAAAATTAGAGTAATCTGGGGCGCCGACCGCGGAGAGCGGCAAGTCGCGAAGATCGACGACCCGATAACCCGCCGCTCTTACGAGAGATATTAAACGTACCGTGCGAAAAACGATAGAGATCCACTAATCCCAACTGCCCACGGGTTTATTTTTGGGCTGGTCCCCGACCCTGCAAGAAACTTGGCCGGGCTCCAAAGGGGATGCCGCAGAGAGCGGACCCTCCAGACAACGTCGGTCCGGAGACGCGGTCGCCAGCGGAACTCTAGACAGTCCAGTTTTTCGTTTACAGGAGAGAACGGATCAAAACGGCACACCGGGGCAAAAAGGGACAATGACTGCACAACTCAATTCTTCAATAATTTTTGGATGCCCCAGACAGTAAAAAATAATCTCGTAAAATCGTAATGCGAAATTATTATTTTTTAAATGTAGATAGATAAATAGATTTGTTTATTTCGTGTTCTAGGGCCTAAACCCCCTAAGAACACCGTGCCACAAAATACAGATCACAAGTAATCCAAAAACCAGCATAAATGAAAATGAAAACTGTAAAAATAACGTAAGGTAATGCGAAAACAATAATAAAAAATATTACAACAAAAATAATGAGATAATAATAATAATACTACAACGAGATACGAAAATACGAATATACGAGATAAGAAAATTATTTTATTCGAATATACGAACCTATCCCTTTATTTCTCGTGTAATTGAAAATTTTAGTTTGTACTTTTGTTTGCAAACTAGAAAATTAACAGATAAAACATTGTGGACGTTTGTGGACAATAAGTTGTAAAAACTACACATTTTTTTTACCGTGCATTTTGTCCCAACGATAAATCTGGATTTTCAAAATAGTTTTGATCCACGCCACCATCCCAAAGTCATTGGAGAACTGCGTTTTGTCTCGTTGTCCCGTTTTGCCCCGGTGTGCCATTTTGCCCCGCTCTCCCTACAGCGAACACGCCGGCGAGCTCCTCCCGCGAATTTCTTAGCTTCCCTCGGGCCCGCCTTTTTTCAAAGGTAGCTTCCCGTCCCTCCGTCCGAAAGCGTGACTGCATTACCGATAAAATAAAAAAGACCGTCGAGTTGCGCCTTAATTTAAAAAATGTCCCCACGAATAAAATTCCGTCCCGAATGAACGGCGATTAAAAGGAAAATAATAATCGCGTGATATTGCTTATCGACTTTGCCGATCGACAAATTGAAAGCTCCGGATCAAAGACGTCTCGCCGACATGGCGAATGGGAATTACCTTTTTAGCCGACTCGGTTCGCCTTTGCCCGAGCGCGAGAGGATTCGCGCCGCGGTGATTTACGAGATTCGTCGCGTCACCGGCCGAGGACGTCCTCATTAAGGGAATTGGGTCGCCCGAGAGTCGGCCCAGCCGCGATAATGAGTTGCGGAGAGTATAGCGACGGACCGAGACAAGGGCGCACGGCATGCTGCCAGGCTCCGCCCGTAGCCCCACCGAAGGCCTTCTCTCATCCCCGGTGGTGAAGCGAATCGCCCTTGTCGCAGGAAAATATGCAGAGCAGCGGTGCAGCAGCCAAACGACGTGGTATTTTCACTTTAGGAATTTCAAAAAAAATTGTAATCGAAGCGCTGTAACTGGTCCATCGCGAGTAGAAATTGTCGAGCGTTACATCGGGCCCTGATAGGGTCCTGCAACCAGAAAAATAAATTATTTGACGGCCACCGTTTATTTGGTTTAAGTAAAATATTTATTTAATTAAAATAAATATCTATTTAAATTAAGTAAATAGTTACTTAAATGAAATATATATTTATTTAAATCAAACAAATATTTTACATAGGGTAAAAGTGGTGAATATGGCCCACCTCAATTAACACGTAAATCAATGATTTATGGACCGGGCCATATTCCCCACTTTTACCCTACACTAAATAAACGGTGGCCGTCAAATAATTTTTTTTTCCGGGTGTGATAAGGCCTTATCAGGTCCTGGTCAGGCCATATCAGGACCCCATCAGGGCCCGATGTGAAGCTCGAAAATTTCTACTCGGGATACCGCGATCTCTCGAGGCGCATCGACGACAGACTTCGAAGCGCATCGCGTGGATTCGCAGATCGTCGGAGAAAGAGGAAAGAGAATTCTCGGGGTCGGGCGGTTAATAAAAAAAATTGGACAGCTTTATGTGCGGTCAAACAAAGTCGTATAAACTTTCTCGGGAAATACGCTCCGTACCATTCGCTCGAACCCGCAAGATTGCGGCCGAACAATGCGGAATGAGCTGAAAAAAAAAAAAAAAATCGATGGGGATACCGCACTATTATTTACCAGAGCTTCTGCGGCAAGATTCGGCCGGAAAAGCCGCGGTGAGGGGCGCGCCGTATCCACTTCGCTGCAGCGTCGAGATGGGCTCTTCATCTCCTTCTGTGTACTCTCTCTTCCCTTCCAAATCCTCTTCTCTCCAAATTATAGCGGTACCTCATCGTTGTTCCATCGAATGTGACATAAAAACGATAAGAGCCGGCGGCTAAATCGATCGTCGTGGAACCTTCGGCTGCAGACAGAGGGGAGCGAGGGGGGGGGGGGGGGAAGATGGAACACCGGGGCAAAATGGACCTGCGTTCTCTATCTGAGACTTTTTTTAACGTCCCACGAAAGATCGGTAAAAAATTGTGTAAGATGATAAACCGCGTATATTCTCGCGCTCTCCGGTCTTCTCGGGAGCAGCGACATATGTTAAAATTTGGGTATAGAGGGTGAGAATGGGAGCGATACAAGAGCAATCGGTCTCTTTCGTTCTACGGCCAACGTTTATTTGGTTTAAGTAAAATAAGTATTCGATTTAAATAAATTTTTATTTCATTTCAATGAATATTTATTGAAATCAAATAAATATTTTACTTAAACCAAATAAACGGTGATCGTCAGTTAATTCTTTTTGTGGGTGCGGGCATGTCGTGCCAGAAGGACGCTTCTGGAAATAATTATATTGTACATCATCACGGGATTTAGCGAAGTGTTCTCGTGGCGGACGTCCTAACCGCGTACGATCGGCCGATATTTTTTACTGTCGGCTTCCCGCCAGGGCAAAAAGACGGGAGTTATGCGTCTTACTACGATCCGCTGGCTCGGTGACTTTTCACAAGCGCCAGTAAACGTTGAAACGTCAAAAAAAGACTTAACAGATTTTGGTATGCTAAAACTTCATAGCCTGATTGATGTTTGTGAAAATACATTTGTGAGCGGAGGTATGAACTCACGGAAATAAAAACCATAATTAGAGAAATCCGATTAAAAGTTCGCGGTGACTTCTCGAAAAATCACGTCGTCAAAGATGCCGCATACTTCACGCGGTTGCCAAGATCGTCAGTTTTCAAAGCCCAATAAGAAGCCCTATTTCGTTATTTATTTGTAATCGTGGCGGTTTTACGCGTTTTTTTTTTTTACGTTATCGGTTTTTTTTTTTTAACTCTTGCGAGCTCCGGAACAAAAGGAAAGAGAGACAACGCGGAAGTCCTAGTAATTACAAAGATGAGTCCCCGCAATTATATTGAAAATTCACTCTGATGAAAATACATATGAGAAATTGAAATGTTTGTTGTACTGGTATGTGGGTATAGGTTATGAGCTAGCGTGATATGCGAATCTAATTAATTAATAGTAACGGAAACAATTACGTTTGATAATGAGAACGAAAAGGAAAATAATTTAATTTTGATATTATTTTATGTTTAATATTGTGTGATATGGATGATTTAATGACATCTAAAATTAGATGGCTCCATTTTTCAACATAACAAGTCTGATCGAATTTTTCTTACATGAAAAAAAAAAAATTTAATCCCACTTCTCACGTGTCGTGATTTAAGAAGGAACATTTTTTGTCTAATTGCTTCTACGAAATTATAAATATTTGTGATTTTACAATAGTCCGCATCGATCCGGTGGTCCATTTTGCCCTTCTTACGCCTATACAGTAAACTCGGGGCGGAAATTAAGATTGCCGCGACTCGAATCTCTCACGGACGAGACGAAGAGTCGAGGCTCGCAACTATCTCTCGGGAGAGTTTGCTTCTTCGCGGTGCTCGTATACCTCCTAGAACTTGTAAGTAGGTATAGTGTACTCAGTGAGATGAGTGTGCACTCGGGTAGGAGCCGGCGGGAGGAAGGGAGAAACAGAGACGGCTCGAAATCTTCGCAAAACCAATTTGCACTCTCATCAGTGAGAGGAGATTGGGTCAATCAGGAGACAATTAACGATCCCGTGCCGTGCGTCCGCCGCTGAATTGAAAGTGTCGACAGCGAAAACGAGAGACACCGAAGGTCCGCGCGGAGGCACAACCTCTCCGAGTCTCCTACTTCCCCGTCGAGTTTGGCCTTCCGTACGGCACGCGGCTGTGCAACTGCGACGGTACGGGGACCCTTTAATCGTTCCTGGAAAATATGCTTGACCAAGTTTCGGAGACTCCCCGGTGTGTCTGTACTAGAGACGAAGGTGCGCGAAGCCACTTATCTTATTCTTCGTCTCCTCTTCCTTCGGTCCCCGAAGCTCGCGCAGAGTAACCGGCCTAAGAGGGACCGGAAGGTAGCAGACGCTTTTAAGTTTCACGTAATTTAGCGAATAAAGTTGGAGCCACGCGGGTGAGACCTTGCTCCGTACCCGCATTGGCTCTCTGGACCTCGGTCGTGGAACCAAGTTTCGTAACTTATGGTTGAACGTGGATGGCACGACCTGCGACCCTTCGCCACTCGCTCCTCCGCTGCAGAGAATCTTCCACTGTTCGGGCACCTCGCAACCTCGCCCTCGCTATCTCTTGTCTCATTTAAAGGGCATTTATAACCCTTTAACTCACTCTTAACGAGACTCGGGGCAATGGTATTTTTCCCAAAGGGGCCGTTCAATGGAGAAGTGTTGATTTGAACAAAAAAAATCACCGCGTTGTTTAATAAAAATTAACTTCTGCGGAAGGATTGTGGATGTGAAACGTGCTTGGCGTCTTCTCCGACGGTATTCGCATTGCTACCGCGATGGATGGGTCACTTCCGGTTTAAGCATCTCAGTTTTCAACCGGAAGTGACGTCACACTTTCAATTTGTACACTGGAAAAATAAATTGGAAATTTAATGTACTGGAACTTGAAATTTGCTGACATTACTTACATTAATTGAACGTTAATGTAATTTGCTTGTAAAATAAAATTACTAGATATCAAAATTACAAAGCTTTTGCATGGAATTAAAAAAAAAAATTCATGAAAAATTTAAATTTTACTGAAAAATTGCAACGCACATGTGTTTAACATTTCAGAAACAGTTTACGTCAAAAAGCTTCCAATACTGTTCATTAATTTTCAACCGAATTTTTTTACAGTGTAGATCTCACACCCAGAAAAATAATTTATTTGACGGCCACCGTTCATTTGTTTTAAGTTAAATATTTATTTGATTTAAATAAATATTTATTTAAATCAAACAAATATTTCACTTAAACCAAATAAACGGTGTCCGCCAAATGAATTATTTCTTTAGGTGCAGTTTTTGATCTCAGAAAACAACACTTCCGGTAAAAAAAAAAACCAAGATTTTGAAGCCAGATATATGGATTGAGCAATATTCAGCGCTTTTACCCTAAATACAGCTGGCTTTCCGTCCTCCCACTCGATTTATTTATCGGCGTGTATTATTCTCGGGGGGTCTCTCATCCTCAGTCCCTCAGTCTCGAGCGATCGAGAGCTTTCCTCGATAGGATTCCAATGATCCCAAACGGCCGGCTAGTTCAATTTAGTTACTCGGGACTCGGCTAAGGCTCGAGGCTTGCGAAACCTCAGCAGAGGCGGACGTGTTCTCGTTGCTTCTGCTGCGTTACTACACCCTCGCACGACAAGCCTAGCATTCGCCCTTCGGAATCAATACTCCCCATCCCCGGTTAATGCCTTATCGAGAGCCACCATAATTTCCTCCGAGCCATCTCTCGGAGGCGTACGTAACGGCGATTTACGAGAAGACCGCCGGTAGCTTCCTCGCTCACTTCCGCGCTTGCTTAAACCTTATGAATGTAATGGCCCCGAGAGAGAGAGAAATCGCAGTAGAAATCCGTACGAACGTCCGCGCCGTTCTTTCATTATCGGAGGAAATATATTTCTCTCGGCTCTTCGCTCGAAACGTTCGTTCTCTCGTCGCGCGCGCCTAGAACAAGTATATAAAGCATCCCGATGACTGACCTACCCCATTAATTTTTTACACTGTTAATTTCACTGCGAGGCTCGCAATCTTATCGATCACTTCCTCCGGAGGTTCAGGGAAAAAAAGCAATTTTTTTTTATACCCAGCAGCGCTGATTGCATAGCCGCAGGTTTGTTATAAAATATGAAAAATACATGAAACTTTCGGAAATCCACCTCTCGGGCGAGTATTTTCCGCTCGGAAGCTCGAAGACCACCGGAGCTAGTGCGCGCGCACACACGCGCGTCGTAAAACCCACCACTAGGTGACCCGTAAAATTATTACCGCGAGGTCCGTCGCGTGTAACCGATAAAAAAAAATTATAGACTTCCGGAAGAAGCGTGCGAGGGGGAGGGAGGTTGGTGGGGATGAGGCTGAAGAAGTAGCGAGAGGCGAAACGCTCCGACTAATTTGAGTTATTGCTCGGGCCACGATATGCCGGGTCGACTACGGCCATTGCGCGAGCTGTGAATAGGGCGGCAAGAAAAGAGATTACGGCATGAGAGACGGGCGTGCGAGCCTCGACGACACTGCAACCCCCGTTTTGAATTATTTCCGAAGCCGGAAGTGCAACGGGCTATGAGAAAACATATCGGAGCAGAAGTCAGCCGAGCGTATTACATCCCAATTGCACCTACGTGGAGAACATTAAATACGCAACGCAAAAAGTCCAAATTAATTTTACAAAATTAATTTTACAAAAGGGCATAATCGCCAAAACCGCAAAACCTTTGCGGCAAATAACGGAATACAAAGGGATGAGTTTGCATCTCCATTATTAAATTCTTTCGGTACGACGATCCCATCGAGTTAACGCAACAATTCGTAACTGGGGTCGGACTTGCCTCCGAAGTAGTTTCAGGAGTTAAAAATCCTTAGAGCGGCTCGCACAGTGTACCGCGAAGAAGATCATCTTCAAGGCCGGGAGGAAAGTTACGCTTTCATTTCCGCCGCTAGTGATGATCGCGGGTGAGGTACGAAGAGCCGACGTACAGTGGATAATCGCCCCTTGAGAAAAGCTGCGAATTGTTTCCGGGTCGCTCGCGGCTGTGCAAAGAAAAGAGTTTGGATCTGTGGTTCCCGGAGTTTCGACCAGCTCTCGCGAGACACCTGGACAGGGAGGGGCGACGGGGCGTCCGGGCGATGAGGTATACGAGAATGGGGTGGAATCCTGGACGGAATATTAATCCCCTTCCAGCGAAACGGTAACTCTCAAAGCGTTTCCCGAGTGAGACACGGGGAACGAAAGCTCAGGCTGCATTTTTCCTGCAGGCGTACAACAGCGGGACTCTTCCTCAACTTCGTACGCGTTCCCTCGTTTCTGTTGAGCATAACGTACAGTCAATTCCCAGCAGTGTCCCTGCCCCGTCCGCCTCTCTCGGTCGCGAAGGCGGAAGCTTCGGGGAAAAAAAAACAAACGTCGACGACCGACACCGCCCGGAGTTTCGCCAACTTTGCACTCTCCGCGAGAGAACTCAGCCGAATGGAGAGGACCGTCAGTCAGCAAAATTTAATAATTCGACGGAACCGACTCTAACCGACTCTCCGAACTTTTGAGCCTGATCCTTCCGTGGTCCGCTTCTCGTCTTCGTCCTTGTCGCATCCAGAATTGATATGATTCTCTTTTAACCTTTACCCGCGGATCATTTTAAAGTCTGGCGTTTCGGCCCCTCGTCTGCAAACATTGGTATCATTATTCGAACTTCTGCGACACGAGTTTCCAGCTCTTGCATCGGTTGCTCTCGGGTCTCTCATGAATTTTTCGAACAACGGTCATAGTTCTGTTACCAATAATTTAACCTTTCACGTACGGGATCCTTGTTCAACGAGGACCTAAAATTTGCCAAGAATTTCCAGCCATTGAGTGATTCGAATAATAAGTTGATGAGCTAAAAAAATCTGTAAAAATTCTGAGACGTCCTTTGAAGTGTTATTTTTTTGGTAATGCAGAATAAAATTTATTACCAACATCCGTACCGTTTTTGTGCTTAAAAGAAGGCATGGTCATTTGCTGGCGGCAAAAAATCTCCCTTGCTTGACGGGTTCAAGTTTTGTGTACTGACAGTGTCGTAGGAAGATAGCTGATCTCATCTTCTTATTTAATGGTATTTTGTTCAGTAGTGAGGGTCAGTATTTAATGTTGCTTTGTTCTATATTGAGGGCCAGGGAGAGTGCAGAGCGCATTTTCGTGGTTCCCGCTTGTCCCAACTATGCCTTTTATAGTTGGCTTTCGTCCACCACAAGCTGGACAACTAATATGCGGTGACTTTGAACTTCTTTGGTATTTCGCTTTGGTGTATCGATTTGCAATCACGGTTTTTGGTATTCGCCCCTCTGGATAATTTTATCGTATTTTGTGGTCTCCCTTTTCTCCTACCTTTCTCCCACAAGTACGATTTGTGATGTGTCGCGGTTTCCGAAACTGAGTATTTCTTATGGTTGTATGGGCGGTGATTGCGGGCTTTGCCAGTAGGGGAGACTGGGGCAAAATGGGGAACTGGGCAAAACGGGAAATACGAACGCGATACCGATACGGGGCAAAATGGGGTACCCAAAAATTATCGCTGTCAGGACTGTCTTGCTGTCAGGACTTTTTGTATCTAGCTGACAAAAGTTGCCGCAAGTCATCGAAGGGTACCCCATTTTGCCCCAGATGATTTTTTTAAAATCCTTCTAAAACAGGTGTCAATATAATTTTTATGTGACAAGCAATGGATCTATGGTAACGGTATCGTTGTGGCAGGTTTTATTTCTTAGCTTCCCCATTTTGCTTCGGTCCTCCCTATAAACAAATTAAACCGCTGCGGCTATGCAAGGAGAACAGGCAATCACCCCTAGCCTCGAGCCGTTTTTATATGATTACTGAAATACGTCAATCTAAATTTTTTTATAACTGATGGCCCGATTGTCCAGTATTATCATTATTATTATTATATTTTAATTCTTTTTTAGCGACTATATTGCGGATTTGTTTAAGGCGCAAAGATGCGTACAAGCGGCGAGATATGGAGAGCTTACTGTATATAAAGGTTGCACGCTTCGGCAGAAAAACGCATTCTCCCGCCCCGTCCTCGTGTGCTGCGCGACAAGCTCAAAGGAACGCCGACCGCGTACCGATATTTCCTCTCGCCTTCCTCGGAAGCTCGCACCAGCTAGCTCTCCCTCTCCTCCGTCCCGCCGTCTCCCTCGCACTGTATATACATTTTTTCCTCGAGTTTAGTTGCGCCCGCGAGCCTCGGATATCAACGAAGCAAGTGCAGCAATTAATCTCGGAGGAAAGAGCGTAAGAATCTTCTCCTCTTTAAGCAGCGCAGCAGTTATTCCTACACATACAATGTGTGCTCGGAAGAGAAAATGCACCGCAGCGTGTTGAGAGCGGGAGAGAGTGAGAGATTGGTGCGATAATGTTCGATTACGAAGCTGACTTACCGTTGTCGGCTCTATTCATCCGGATATTATATCTCCGTCACGCAATAAATCTCGCGATCTCTAATGCCCGATTTTTTGTTACCATCCAATTCCGATTAAAGAGGAATTTATTTCCAAAGAAAAATCGTACGAATTTACTGCAGGGTGAACCGTCGTGAATGTTTTTTGTTGTTTGTGTTTCTGGATCGAGTATTGGAAGCTGTGGCGAACGGATCGGCTTTGCCGGTGCCCTCATGACACGCACGAGGCAATTTCTCGCGGTGACGAAGGGCTGATGCAGACGTCGGTGAGAGGCCATCGTTATAAATCACGATTATGCAGGAAAGCCTGTCCGCTGAGGAACGTTTGTTCATAGCACGACGAAGCCGAAGGATCGTGCGCCGCGATCCAACGATCGACCCCGATGCTATACTCCGCGGTTACCAGTGGAACGGAGGCGCGATCCCCTACGCTCTTATGCTGATTTATCGCGAGTGATGAACGCGCGCGCCTAAAGCCTAGGCGAAATGCCACCAAGGATATCCCCGTATCTGTGGCCGCGGCGAGCGAGAAACGAAATTTATCTCGTAGCTCACGCGTTCGCCGCGTCGTACAGCAAAATACGTACGGACCGTTCTTTATTTCCCTTCTTTACTTCCATTTCTAGGCGATGCTTCGACAGGTGCAATGTGACAGCGTCGCATTTTCCGCTCGCTCCGTCTCTGTGTGCGTTGCGCGGAGAGAGAAAACTTACACTCCCGGGATTCACACATCCATTTGTGTGGCTCTCACCTTCGTGGCAAACAAAAAATTCCCACCGATACTGTCCAACTGTCACGTCCCGAGAGAATTTCCGAAGAGTTGCCGCGCTATAAGTCACGTTGTTAAGTTGATTGGATTCGCGAGAATTCTCTACGTGCACTCGGGATCTTTCGTCAACGAAAGCGCGCAGATTTCTCTTTTAGTGGTTTGTCTTCTTGTCGATCGCGTATTTGAGGAAAAACGTTTTTATTCTGTGAAGATGAGAGAGCTTCCGCACTTTGTGAATTAAGCTTTCGGGAAGTTGAGGATAGAAAGTGGCGTGGACAATGGCGTGTACTTACTGAAATTGTACGGGAAACGTCTTCAGTAGTTTTAGGATTGGATGAGCTTTTTTTTATTATTATGCAGTCAGACACGGTACAATAGGTTTTAAGGATCTGCTCTTAGGTCTCTATTATTCTGTCTCCATAAAAGAGAATCTTAAGGTCTTCAGGCGATATATTGCTTCATATCTTGTTCGATATCTTGTTCGATATCTTGTTCGATATCTTGTTCGATATTTATTAGGGCACTTTTAACTTAGAAGTCCCACTCAAGACGTCATCGCATTCAAAAAAACTATTTACTATTTGCGTCACATGAAGTTTTGTTGTCACTGATGTTCACAGTGAAATATGTCACCTCTTTCAATAACACTCCGTCATGTCCACATTCCGTGTTCTCCGCGGTCTTTTATATCCTTTCGTATTCCCGCGTGGGTAAAACCTACGGTATAACATGCATATACACGAAGCCGGATATCATGCGAGCTTTCGTTTTATGCTTCGCAATGGAATGCGTTCCAGTCCGGCAGAGCATTCGCCGCGGGGGTACATTGCGCGATAACATTCCAACTTGTTGATCCAGGCAACGGCTGGCGCAGTAGCAGATGTCACGCGTCGCGAATATTCTTTCCCTCTCTTGAGTTATACCGCGTACACCCCGACTATTCGCAAATTGCTCGGGCACACAAGCCCCATAGCATGTTGAACTCGTATGACGTTTAATTCTAAAAAAGAGCTCTCTAATTAGATTCCATAACTAAGTCACGATTCGCGAGCGTTAATCTTCCCTTCCATTTTTTTAACGAAATTTATTCGTCCGCTGCGTGTTGATATGCACATGTTTCTCTTCGTACGACCCTTCGTCGCTCTTGGTCGAGTCGCGTGTTTAACGATGAACGAGCGTATCTCCATCTTCATTAACGTTACAATTATCAGCTTATCGATTGAACGCTATCCACACTGTAAAAAAATCCGTTTGAAAATTTACATATCGTTTATGAATTTTTTATGCATACGACCGATAGATTAGACTTAATATACCAGTTAGCGTTAAAATTAATGCGCGGTGTATCAAATCTAACTTTGGACTTGTTTAATATGTCGAGAAATTAATTTGATCACAAATTAGTATATTAATTTTGCAAAAGATGTTGATAGTAGAGTTTCCAAGCCATAGACTTTTTCAGATCGAAGTCTCATCTAAGGAGAGTGCGTGCTCAATCCGTCGCGCCCCAAAGGCTTATGTTCACCTCCAAAAACCGATCGTTCCCTGCACGATATATTCAAACGAACACTGACAGAATGATCTCGAAAAAACTATTAAGTAATATAGTAAATTTCGACCAGGCTACATAGTACACTAGCGCTACCACGAACGATATGCGACATTTTTACAGAGGCCATAACAAATTTACCCAACCCATTTGGTAATTTTTTTCTAGAGGGCGTGTTAGAATTTAGTCGCTTGTACAATCTTAGCTATTAAATTTGAACGTAGATAAAACGAAATGCAAGTAATATACAGTAAAAAAAATGAATATACAATAAAAAGAACTTAATCAAGATACTGTGGTATAACCTACAAACGGTTTTACGATCGACCACTCCGGAAACCAACCCCCAAACCTTATCCGAAATTTCCATACCGGGTTTTATTTTTTATCAATGTCTATATTTTTGTTGTATAATATTATATAATTATTAATGGTAACGTTCATGATTTTTTCCCCCAAGCAGACCTCAAGAGCAATCTATTCGCGATCGCGACGCTGCCGATTACGATATTTTCTTGCAAGAATAATTTATAACTAGCAAAAATTAAGCGATATTGAGGTATTATCGGCGACAGCCAAAATTATCATATTTCCCAGCAGAATCTGTTAAATTTTATACAAACGTTTGTCAGAATGTTGCTCTAGTTCCCATATACTTGAAAGTTCCGTCGGGTTTTAGCAGAGTTACAGTAATTTTCATCAAATCCTTCTTTCAGTATACCAATATTTAAATCTTGTTATCTGAATAGTTCCAACTCTTAACCGGATTCGTATTAAATCGCCATGAACCACGACAAAGTGTATATGTAAGAGATGCATTCGACCAAGGTAACACCATGAGTACTCGTGAAATTTCCTCGAATCGCTCATTTCCCAGAGTCCCAATTCTCAGTGGTCGAATGGTAATGAAGCCGAGTGTATATGAGAGACCTTTCCGGCTGACCGGGGTGGGCGCGCTATATCTCGGCTCTATCGTGAAATTGCAGTGGACCAGCGGGGCTCAGGTAGACACATAACACGTAGAACTTTGCCCAGGTCGAACGTACCATAATATAGAAACTACGATTTCGCGAGAGGTGTACCTCTCCGAATGCCGCAGAGTCGAATATTCATGGAGCTTGTAAATCGTGTCGGTGGTGGAAACAGAGTTTCGGACGTTCCTCGCGAGAGACGAGTCCGAGTGACCCCTCCGTCTGGTCTCGCCAATGAACGACTACTGGAACGAAATGAATTATTTCGATCCGCGCCGAGAGAGAGGCGTATCGAAAGTCCCCTCGCATAATAAAATAAAGATTGAAGCAGCGAGAGACAGGCGAGCAATTCTCTATTGTACAGTAAAATCAATCGGGAGATTCGCGCGAACCTATCAGATTTTTCTCGTGAGCTAAAACTGATACCGGGCGTGTTTCTCGTTGGCGCACCTCGATCGATTTATCCCCCGGTTGGCAGGAGAAGTTTCAATAACTCTCCGGAGTGCTCGAGTGCTCGCGCCGCAAACTCCGCTAAATGAATTACACGATAATTTGAATTTTTTCACCCTATCGACACGTATATCACGCCTTCGATGTCGATGGAAATACCTGCGCCATTTGGAGCCGGTGTTATAATGGCTATCGCGCGCGCCTTACTTAGGAACTCAAATATTCGTCGAGGCCGCACTCGAAAACACGTACAGGCAAAGATTAAAGAACGATGGATAATTAATTGCCACGTCTGCCGATGTTTCTATCGCCATTTTGGTTCGCAGCACAATGAGCGTTTACCTATCCCCCCCGACGCTTCGTGTGTCTATACCGTCGGAATTGCTTCGTTCGAATCTCTCGTTAGCAGGTTAATCGATTTTCATGCGGGCACAGAGAACCGTGGCTCGATTTATTGAAACCGCGACTGCCGGCCCGAGTATAGAACGACGTAGCCGAGAGAGGCCACTCCTGCGGTTCGGGCCAGGCACGATCTTGTCCTTT
Source organism: Ichneumoninae sp. B BG-2022a (assembly GCA_030522725.1). Taxonomy (NCBI): domain Eukaryota; kingdom Metazoa; phylum Arthropoda; class Insecta; order Hymenoptera; family Ichneumonidae; species Ichneumoninae sp. B BG-2022a. Next base: position 27,733 of record JAPYZD010001731.1, read on the forward strand.
ATACGGTTTAGCGCCTACGTTCACTGTCGTGCGGACGAGAAGGCACGAGTCCATTTACGTGTTACAGGTACACGATACCGCTCGGCGAGCAGCTGTTAACTGGCTCTATCGTCGATAAGATCGAGAATCAATTGGCACTATTTTCCAACTCATTACCGAGAAACCGATGCAACCGATGGATCTCTTCCTCTCGCTTGTGTCCCTCTTTATCCCGCGAATTCTAGCCGATCTCGTTGGTTGACTTTATTCGAAGTTACGCAACGACTGCGGCGGCGTTGACTCGCGATCACGAGCCACCGATTTATCGTTCGTACCTCATTGGCAAAACCGAGCCTCGTTAAGTGATCGTAAACGACGGAGATTCGAAGACCACCTGTGCGCCGCTGTCCGTTATCTCGCGAGCTGGGAGTGGGAAAGAAGGCAAAAAAAAGAAACGATCTGGCAAATAAGGTAAAGACCCACACAGTAGTGTGAGGAAGGGAATGGTTGAGCGCCAATACGTCGAAGGTCGGGGAATCGAACTTTTGTGAGACCCGTGACAGAGTCGAGTGGGACTCTCGAGGCTTTGCTCACTCTCGCGGCTTTGCCAGGAAAACCTTTTGCCGGGTGGAAAATCGCGAGGCCGCGGGCGCCATTGAACAGCATCCGTGCTGTTCAACGCTTCGTCGTACAATCGGGACCAATCGAGTTTTGGTTGTGTGCGGGCTGCGGAATCACGGGAGGAGTGGGAGGACCATCTCCCTCGAACATGAGTGCAGCGGGGGGTTGGGTGCGATTGCACGTTGCACAAAGACACCTAGCGAGAAGCGAATGAGCGAGCAAACGAACGATAGTGGAGACCGTTCCACAATTCAGCCGGACGTACGTACCGGACGCTTGAATGGAGAAGGGATAGAGAGGCAGTTTTTGTGCCTTCCGCTCCTCTCTTCGTACCTGTATACGTATATCGCCGGGCCCTTTGCCTCTCGCTATATCTAGCAATTCATCCTTGGAGGCGGTTGCATCGTCGTCCAAATGCAATCCTGAAACAGGAATTGCTCCACAAATAACTCGCATCTCCTATCCTCTTCACTTGCTATCCCATGCGAGTTTCTATCCGGTCCCTCCCCTTCCCCCCCTTACCTTCCTCCCCCGATTTTACGTCGAGATTCTCCCTTGCTCCGTGTTTGGTCTCACTGACTTGGCCTCTTGTGCATCACCGCCACCGTATGGTCCACTTCCTTGGTCTAACGGTTGATGTCCGATCGCTTTGTCCTGGAGACGAGCGGGTAAACCCGATGGAATCGAATCGGACCAACACCTAATGGCACACCGATCCGAGAATGAGAGCGTTAAAGGTGACTTCCCGGTAAATTCCATCGAAAACCACTCAATTGATCGCACACCGTTTCGAAGACGAGGATCTGTGATAGTGTGTGGAGTGGATCGGAACTTTCGACGTGTTGGATGCGTTGGTATCGCGAGTGGATTTGCGAGAACGCGCTTGAAACTGGATAATAAAATCCTCAGTGGGAAATTAATGAGAAATTAGTATGAGCTGTGATGGAATGGGACGTAGTCGATCAGAGTAAAGGGTCATCCTGCCTAGACATTTTTGAGCGTTACTTTGGATCTCGATAAGGTCTAGAACTGCCTCGATGAGACCCTGCGTAGCCGACTTCAGGGCCTCGATAGGCCCCGATGTAACGTTGTATAATTTCTACTGAAACTGGTACTGCAATTAGTCTGCATCGGTAAAAATGACACTATCGATATCGACTGAAAAAAATTACGATCGAACGCCCGACAGTTGGCGATTATGTCGTACATCTCTCAACAAGTGCGAGACATTAATGTTTACCATATTAATAAAAAAAAGTTGTTGGTATCTAATCCGAACGTTTCCGTATAATATGGTTAACTTCTCATAAATTTCACACTTTTTATGTGTGTCAACATAGTCGAGTTCTACCGTATAAATGTAGTTGATCCTCATTAATGTCACTAGCAGCCGTAGGAAATAATTTTCTAATTTTCTCCGCAACATTTCGAGGTAGTAAAGTCGTCACCACGATCGTTTCAATCAATCAAAAGATTGCGAACACTCGAAGCGGCTACCTTACAGTAATATATACACGAAACGATCGTAGGAGTGAAGTTCCGTTGGGAGACCTGTTGGAGTCGTGTACGCGAGGTTTATCCGTACATCGCGCATTGCCATCACGTATATAGAATTTCAGATGGACGTGTCCCTCTCGCGCCTGCCACTTGTTTTTTATTTTTAAGGTTTATTTGTGGGTGCGCCGCTGTATAATCGACGACACGGATGAAGGAAGTCCCGTGGACGTGGAAGAGGCCCGCTCTTTTGCACCATGCAAGCAATTAAATGCGAGAATCGTTGAAACGCACGATAAATCTTGTGCGCCGTGGCGACTGGGTCGATGATTTTTGCCGCGTGCGTGCGTACACGCTTGCACCGACTGGCTAACGCACAGCTGTCGACGGGACGGGCATAGCCAGAAGAGAACCAACCGAGCTCGACATCAGCAGGATGTCTAGCGGAGGAACGAGATTTCCTCTTCCGCGTCTGCCAGCCCATCGAGCGGGGCTCTCGAACACCTTGCCGAGGACTCGAGATTTTCGCGCGCTCTCGTGGTGACGCGATGCACGATCGGCTCCGGTCGTATATATTATTTATAATTTCCGACGGAAACGTGAGAGTCGGCTGAGCGCGGGCGCACGGGGTAATTCGCCACTGTGATATGGAGGTTTACGATGCACCTGTGAAGGAGCCGCCGAGGGGCTTGGAAGCGCAAGCCCCCTCAAGATCCTCTCGGCGCGAACCATGCGTTCTGCAACGTCTGTACTTAGCGTGACAGGTAATATAGCTTTGATGCGCGAAGTCGGAAGAAACAATGGCTTTCCTGCCAACGCAACTTGCAGCCTTCTTTCCTGTATCCTTCCCTGCGCCCAGTTTCGTTTCAATCTTCCCACCGCGACAGCTCTCCCGGCTCTGGGAACGGAGAAAGAGATTCACCGGGGCATTATCTCCATCCGTCACCGGGTACTCATCCAGCATCTGCATGTTACACATACGCATCGATTTGCAGCGAAAACCTTCCGGCAGTCAGCGACTCGTGGGAATGATAAACAGGACCGATGCTGGCCGAAGTTGGGCCGATACTGTCCCGGTGTAACGCTCAGACTAGGAAATTTTCACTTAGGTTTTTTACCTCCAGTTTCACCCGGTAATCCACTCGGGGTCGAATATCCTTGGTAATGGATTCGATCGAGGAAAATCTCGTGCAAAATTGATTTTGCGGGCGCGAAGCTGCTTCTCCCGGGCGTCTCCCTGCGATCGGGACGTTTCTTGAACGACTACGACGCTGTGGCTTCACCCTTCGAGGAGCGTGCCGCTCGAGGAGCAAACGAACCGCGAGAGACTCTTCGAGTAAGGGCAGAGCCCACCGAAGAGTTACGTGACGTCTCGGGGAATCGCGTGCCGATAGCCCACCAGACCATTCGGACCCGGTTCGCCGGCGAGTCGGAGTTTGCTGAAGTGCACGACTGGGACGGAAGGTTCGGAACGGTGAAAGAGCAGAAGAGATACGGCGACGGGTAAACTGCACGCGGTTGTACACGATACGCGATGTACGTGTGTGCGCACCGATCGAAACACGAAAGCAACCAGTGAACCCACTGACTGTAAATGTCAGTCGTTTCCCGGCATTCCGTCTGGATTTTGCACGCGAGCACAGATGCAGCCCGAGCGGCGTCAGCCCGAGAGGGACCGAAACAACATCGGTTCCGTACAGCATGGCTGCCCTTTCGCTGTACACTATCCAATATACTTCGGAGCCATTTTACGCCTCGCTGGGAATACACGTGTGCACTCTTTCACGAATCGTCGAACAGCGATACGCTGACGGATCCATGAGCGGTTAGCGTGGAAAAAAATTGGTCTAGCACTGAATTGCAGCGGACCTATTGTGCGTGACTATGGAGAGTCCGGCTCCTGGGGCGATCATCTAGACGTAAGGTATACATTTCTAAAGTAACTGTCAAGCCTGACAATTGTCTGCTTAAGTGTACGGTCGACTATGTAGACTTCGGGTCATATAGACTTACACCGTCAGACTGTAGACTTGATAGTACACAGTAATACAGGCACTAATGCTTCTAGTCCACAAGCGTCCACAATCCTTTTCATGTTCATTTTACGCCTCGCTGGGAATACACGTGTGCACGCTTTGATGAATCGTTGAATAGCGATACGCTGAAGGATGCATGAGCGTTTAGCGTGAAAAAAGATTGGTCTAGCCCTGAATTGCAGCAGACCTATCGTGCGTGACTATGGAAAGTCCGGCTGGGACGATCGTCTAGACGCAAGATATACATTTAGAAAGTAACTGTCAAGTCTGACAATTGTCTTAAGTGTCCAGTCTATGTGGACTTCGACCCATATAAATTTACATTGTTAAACTGGAGATTTGATAGTACACAGTAAAACAGACACGAACGTTTCTTGTCGACAAACATCCACAATACTTTTCATGTTAATTTTACCTGTATTTTGTTTGTGAAATATACAACAAAATAGTTGTGGATGTCTGGACAAAAAAGTTCGTTAAATGTACAAATCTTTTTTAATGTGTACGCAGTATCAGGTTTATCTGCTATTGATTAGTGTGCCGACTTTTGATAGACGCATATAATAGGTCAACCACGAGTGTATCGTAAACGGGATTTTTTTTTATTTTACCTCGAGAATTAAGGCTAAATATGAATGAGCAGTTGAAACACTGGGTCATAAAATTTTTTCCAAGTGTCAAAAAAAAGAGATTGCCGAAGAAATAATCTTGTAGCGGATCATGCCATAATTTACTATATCGTCCAATTTCCGGTACAAACTCCTCGGCCACCCCGTGAAATTCTAAAGACTCACGCAAGACACGCGGAGCCATTATTTCAATTTCACGGTTAGGACCAAGTCCCCCCGTGGTCGAGAGAAGCATTTCGCTCGCCTCTCGTTCTCTTCTTCAGGGTCTCTACACGAGCATTCTCCTAATGAGTCCCGAGGATCTCTCTCGTTCCCGACATTCCCTCGAATACAACGAAGGAGAGCCGGAGATCAAAGCCGGAAAGAAACTCGTCGACGAGATGAGACGGACGAAGTCTCTGACGCACCGCGTGAACTTCTTTTGCGTCTCACTTTTTTAAATTTTTTTCTCGTACCCTCGTTCTCACCGACAAATATTTTTCAAGGAACGTTCTGGGTCACCTCACCGAGCAAGCTTCGTTCTTTCGTTGATTCTCAAGCTTCGGCGCCCGAAAGATTGTAAATGGGACCGTAAACGTCCTCTTTTATAAGTCCGCACTATTTTCGCACCGGGCACGACATCTAATTTTTTTGTAGGGTAGAGCGGGGCAAAATGGGAGAGCGGGTCAAGACGGGGTTTTTGGGCAAAACTAAATTTTCCAATCATTTTTGGATCGGACAAGGTGGCAAAACTGGGCAGAAAAGCCTGATGTATCCGATATGGCGAATTGGGCATCCAAAAATTATTGGAAAATGACGTTTTGCCCAAAACCCCGTTTTGCCCCGTTGCTCCATTTTGCCCCGCTCTACCCTACATCCAGTTTTCAAGGCGGGTATTCACCAATTACAAATCTCGCAAACAATCCCGGTGTTTCTTCTAATTATTCCCTTTGACGCCATAGTTTGTAACTCCGAAATCCTCGAACTTCACCGTTAGCCCCTCAAAAACCTTCTCTTCAAACTTGCAAATTATCTCCACCCCGCCGAAAACACTCGGGACCCTCTGATAAACGCCTTCGCCCCATATTTATCCACTTCAGAAGATGTCAACTTCTGACTTCCAGCGAAGACTCTCTGTATACCCCAGTAATTCCAACAGCCACTTTTCCCTCTCGGCAACGATACGAAATTCGAAATTTTCGTGCTGCCACCCCGTCCGTAAGAAGTTCACTCTTGTAAGTTAATTCTCGTAAGTCGTCTCATCCACGTCGAAGCCACTCGTTGTCTTCGTCATACGTCGTTAATTATTCTAATTGCCCTGTCGCGCTCTTCCTCCTTCTTCATCCAGCATCCTCCTCCGTCCCAACGTTCGAAATCCCCCAACGGTCCCGTCCTTCGGGCATCGGAGCCGCGCGTCACGCCCGTAAAGTCTCATACGCGCGTGTACCGAGCCGCTTGACAAGAGCGAAGAATAGAATGAGACGAGGACCGAGGGAGGAAAGACGCGCGAGAGGGAAGAGGGAACGATCAGAGGTCGCCGTATGCTCCGAGAGACTGTTACACGGCCTCTCTCGCCTCACATTCTCTCTCACCGGCTTCCCCGATCATGCACCTACATTACTGTTATATTCTTCTCTCATTTTATAACTCTCCTCCCTTTAATACCACGCTCGGATAAACGCCGTCCTGTCTTACGGTCTGTGACGCGGCAATTTAGGCATTTGACCCAAGGGTCCGCGGGGTTCAGCTGTTTAACCTCCGTGCAATGTCTCTGTCTGCCGGGGCGGAGGAGGCATAACGCATCCTCCGTATACTGTCTTCCTCTTCTTCTTCTTCCTCCTTCTCCTCCTCCACCTCATCCTCTTCTCCTCGTGTGTCTCGAATAACCCGGCTCTCCGACAACTTGCGCTCTTGCCCTCCTCTGCATCGCTTCCTCGCTCTCGCGCTCCAGCGCCCACACGCTCCCGTAACATTCCCCGACATTCCTCCTCGTTCCCGACGCTTCCACAGCGTACACCACGTACACCGAGTCGTGTATCCTACGCGTTCGGCCGTTCATGCTTCCACCTATTTTGCTGACGGTCGGTGTTGCACCCGACGGTATGCCGCGAAGGACGAACTACCTCCTGCATGAATAGGACATGTAAAAATTACCGGAGCCGAGAAGCGAGCGGAAAGTTTTGAAAGGTTCGATGATTTTGTTCCTTGGGCATGCTTATGAGGTATTAATCACTATTAGGCGTTGGGCATAATTCATCATTTTTGGAAACGTGAGTTTCAGCTAAACGTGAGCTTCAGAGAAAATTTCGAACACTTCTCGACGGGATAAAAATCTGAAAAAAATCAGGTATATGAAAATCAAATCAGTTTTTCTAACTAACTATAAGTGAAATAATATCATTACAGAAATACAATAACATTAATTGGCTCTAAGCCATATTTTTTTCCAATTAGTCTTCTCGTCCAAGTATTTCCAACTTCAAACTCGTAATTTTCTTCAGTGTGCCATCGCAGAGATTCAATTCTCCCTTCGCCTGAACGTCATCTCAGCCTGACAGAAAGTTAATAGGTTTTCCCATCGTTGTAATAAAGGAGCAACCAATTTACCTTAAATACCACGTACAGTGGCAGAAGCCTGGAAACATAGAAAATGTCAATTAAGCGACAAATTTCAAAGCCGAGACTCGGTCCAACGTGTCGTCCTTCCGTCGGACGGACACTGTTAGTCGGGGTAGCCTATTGCATAAACCCCCTGTCTCATAACAGAAAAAATAAGGAACAACTTCGATACGAGAGTGGCGGAGCGCCCAAGCCATGGAATATTAGCAGAGGCGCGGGAAAATAATGGAAATAACGAGGTCAAAGTGGTCCGCCCCTTCTGTTATACGCCGCGCGCGCGATCCGTTTATATTGTGCGCGGCTGGACCGTGCGCGAGTAGGTGAGGTGATGCCAGGGCAGACAGGCAGCCCGAGGCTCCCTTCGGTTAATGCAGCTTCTTTCTATAACATCCATAGTCTCAAGCCGAGCGGGGCGAGGGACAGGAGTTCCAGCGGACGGGGCGAGGAAGTAGATATTCCCGCGGCTCGGGCTCTCTCGGACGCGGAGAAAAATGTTGCTCGCTCTCTCCACTGACACGGGCGCTCGGGCTGGAAACTCTACCTACTTAAACCCGGCGCTGGTCGAGCAGGCTTGAGAATCGTGCAGCCCCGCGAAGAGGTGGAGGAAGAAAGACAAAAAGGATGAGAAAAAGGTTTGAAAAACAAAAGGAAAAAAAAATAACGCAGAGCGGGAGAGAATAACCGTTCGCGATAGCGAGGAACGCCATTTATCGCTCTCCCCGACACGCGGCTTCTTCCGCAACGTCGAAATCGTTCCAGTGAAGCTTTTGCCTGGAACGAACAGCAGGTACCTCGTTTAACTGCGGTGTCTCTTTCACTCTCGCCGATGGAGTACGTGTTACAAAGGATTTTCAATTTTGCAAAAAACAATAGAAAGTTGAACGATGAACCGGGCACTTCCGGACGTCGAGGAGAGTTCTGGCCCGTATGCAGTTTTTTTTCTTCTTCTTACCTGGCAATCAAACTCCGCTAATAGCTCCGAAAGCCCCACGCATTACACAAGATTGTCTACTTATCATGTGAAACACAATACACGGTACCGATGTGAGAGGGTATTAAGTCTTCGTGGGAACTTTCGTTTCGATTCTGGAGGAACGTGCTTGCCGTTTGGTTCGCATCGCACGCCACTCCGGAGGACTGAAAAGAGCTCAAGCTTGCTCGCCTCCCGCTGCATAAATTATCATCGATGTAGGTGCCGCAATGAAACGCGAATACCACCGAAAGGAAACGCTCGCTCCTGCGTTCGTGTAGACCCGAGTTGAAACAATCGTAAGATTATCGAAGATTAAGAAAAGAACCACATTTTTTCAATGTTTTTTCCAATCGCTTTCGCGCTGGGCGTGATCCAATAATTCAAGTCGTGCCGTGGCAAAAGTTGGACCGAGTCCGCTTCGGCGCTCCGATAATTTCCAAGCTGGCTGAAACGATCGGGTTGTGTTCCTGCTGGGCAGGCGGCACGGCGGCGCGCGAAGGTGCAGGAAGTCGATCACCGGAGGCACGAGGTGCAACGTGCCTCGTCGTTGTTTCGATACATACTCCAGTTTCTGCGTTCAACCACCTCGCTGTTTCGCTCTTCGGGCTTATGATAAACTGCCGGGCTGCGAAATATGTGTTCCATGAGAGTTTCTCCGCGTGCCGGGGCGGCTCGGTACCGAAGCGTGCCGGCTCGTTGCCACTCGCTGCCGTTGTTGCTGCCGCTCGCTCCTGTTCCTGCCAGACTTGTACATCGTTGTTGTACAGTACAACACTGTAGTACGTACCCGGAACGTTGGCACGGTCTTAGAAAGAGGGAAGATAGAGAAGACAAGGGGAAGGTTCGGTGCGGTAAATCAATGGGCTCTGGCCTCGTTTCAAACACGAGACAGAGCTAGCATATTCTCCTCTCCGCTATCTTGGCAGCGGGCAACGAAAGCCGCGTGCGCTCCCCCATGGATTATAACCGGTGACGATATACGCTGTGTGCACTGTACGAGTAACGAGGGAACTAGCGAACCGAGAATTTCTCGTTCCATTCGTGCGAGCAAACGGAAAGGCCATTCTATGCCCTTCGTGTCTCTCTCATCGAACCGTAACAATAGACCGTGTACAACTTCTCTATACATTACTTGTTATACGTCTCCCGTACGGTATGGGCCAAAGAGCCAACTTTCTGTCAATGTATCTGATCGTCGTTAGCGCACGTATGATTTACGTATGTAGCGCACGGCGGATAATTGTGACCGACGTCAAATAAACCGTATAGGTATTGGCCCTCTTAAATAAAATTTTCGCATCTTTTCGTGCATAATTTTTTTACCAGCTATGGGGGTGGAAAGTTGGCGCACCAGGTCAAGAACAATCGTTCGCGGTCAGTGCTTGGATGGGTGACCGCTTAGCCGTGCGCTAGCTGGCGTATCGACTGTTGAGGGGGCAGCGCTTTCTTCTGAAACTGTGGTGTTTTTCCACTTTACGCAAGTGCAAAAATACCGGAAGATCAGTAGAATATGGCCGTTTGTACCGGCACGGGTTTTCCGTAGTTTCCCCGTGTCCCCGGCAAATACGGTACAATGCAGCTAGGTCGGCTGCGGACGCACTGGCAGTTAGGTAGCTTAGCTGAGTGCGGGTAGGGAATCGAGATGGGCTTTCGTAAAAACCCAGAAGGCTACACGGTGGAAAAAAATGGCACAAATATAAAAAAAAACAATACTATATCGAGTGAGTCTCCAAGGACAAACATCATTCTTTATTGCAGTGGGATGCTTTTCTATTGTAAAAAGTCGTGTTCGAAAAGAGAAAACGTCGTCTCTATAAGTAACACGTACGTTTATAGAAACTCTCGACAACCACCGGGGATGTATATAGCGTCCCGCCTCCAAATATCTGCCAGTTACTTGACGCAAATCGAGCGATTTCCGTGGCGAAGTTGTTACCAAACTTGTGCTATACCACACGTATATGTACGTATATACATTCATGCTGGCTTGAACCTACATTACTCGCCGGCCCCACGTAAACTCTATCGTGCCTATAAACCCCTGCGCTCCGCTCTCTCGGTGCAACATTGAATAATGCATGGCCGCGAAAGTCGAACCAATGATTCAGCGCGTCCTCTCCGCATATACCTCTCTCCGCCTCACTCGCATTCAATGTATTCTCTCCGCATTGAAGGGTCTTCGCGAACAGGCGAAAGAGTTCGCGTCCTTTACCTTTACCCGCGCTAAATATATGGCTCTCGTTGGAGCCAGAATCTTTCTTGCGATTCTCGTGACATGTATATATAATCGTGATTTATATATATAACGACCATGAAAGACGACAAGACGCACGTAAATTTAACCATCGAGGCCGCTCACAAAAAAAAAAAAAATCCGAGAAATCCGAAATTTCTCATTCAACTATATTGATTCATCATTTGATATTTTTCCTTTCGGTTCGTTAGAGTTAACAGCCTCGGTCCTCAAAAGATCGCGAATGTATTGGCACTGAATCTCGCGAAAGGAGACGAGAGACTCCGTCGGAAAACGTGCCCGAGCTTTCGGCGAGGGAAATAAGCTACGAAATCGTTCGGATGAATTTAATATTTTAGAGAGGAATTTTTTCGCTCGCTATTCCCATGCCACCTCTTCGATTCCCATAGAGCGGCTGAAAAATTCTGATCGTTCCTCTTGCGTTTCCTCGACGCTCACGAGCCACTCGCCTTTCGTTCCCTTCGGCTCCTCGGTAAAAAGGTCCTCCCCCCTTCGTTCCCCGCGGATATGTGTATAGACGAGGCAGGGACGTGCCATCGATAAAGTCCTTTCTATACGGTCCTCGAGAAACCCAGCGCCGCTTCCCGCTCTCTTTCAAAAACCGAAGGGATGAACCGAGAGGTCTTTTTTTCGAAAGAGAATAGGTGAGGCTCCCGATCGTTCGCATTATCTTTTTAAATTGCCCGAGCCCCGCGCATCCCATATAACCCGACCGATTCTCCCGACGGACCGATCGTAAAATCGTAAACGCATAACGACGCGGCAGCGCTCCGGCAACCCCCAAAAAAGAAGAAAAATAAAATAAAATGTTCGCGAGTATAGATAGGTGAAGCCGCAACCCCAACCCTTACGGTCGTTATGTATTATGCCCCACACAATTCCCCGGGCTATCTTCGAAAGTGCCCGCGCTTAATCGAAAAAAATAAATAAATTCTAACCGACAGCGGTGGATGCGCGGTTGGCGCACGGCTCTGGTGATCCCCCAAGTCAAGCTGATTCGTTCGCGGTCAGTACTTGGATGGGTGACCGCTTAGC
>JAPYZD010001732.1:0-19004 GCA_030522725.1 Ichneumoninae sp. B BG-2022a
TACCATTCTTCGGACACTATATCGTCGGTGTTTTAACAGAATTCAACAATAGAAAATAATTTAGGCTTAAACCTTGTGTAACTTTTTTTCTGTGCGTCATATAATGTTTGCAGTTACGGTTACAAGTGTCATAATGGATTTTCAATACTTCAATTCGGAATAAATCAGATTTGCATAGGAGTGTCCGAACATCGGTACCGTTACCTTACCGCCCGAATGGGATTTTTAACAAATTTAGGAATATCCGATCCACCACGGAGATTTTACATGCTCGTGGTGGAAGAATGGGAAACATTATTTAATAATGTATATATTTTTATACCATATTTTATATGACATTTTTTGTGAGCAAATAGCACAATTCGATATATACATATAAACAATAAATATATAAAAATAGATATCTTTTTTAGAAAAGCACAAAATTCGATCAATATCGTGTTTCATTCAATCGGTGACATTTTTCACTTGCGCAACATTTTTGCAGCTGGTTCGGTACGAGCCACGCATGGACGCAACTGCCAGACTAAACACACACACAGACACAAATTTCTCAATTGCATCGAAAGGATTTTAAAGAATAGAGGATCATGGTGTGGCGAATGAAAAATATATCGTTCCACTAGAAAACTTCACAGCAAGGTAATGAATGTGAAGAGCAAAGAAAAAAAAAACAAAATTCATATATATTTGTTAAGAGAAAAAACATAAACTCCATGCACAGTTGAATCGACGATTTAGTACTTGTATTTTTATTTTTGCAATTATTCACTAAGTTTAACGACAATTTTGTTTTTCTTCGGAAACGCTTATAAATTTATTTACTCGCGCGATCGTTCCAGTTTAAGACGCTTATCACCATTATAGTTCACGAATCCGTAGCGCATCCACTTTATTACATATTATGTATAGAGTTAAAGATCTAATTTTCACGTATTAAATGAATAAATTATAAACAATAAATCATAGTATACACCATACTATTTTGTCTTTTACGGAGAAGGCTGTTGCTCAGTTTTGCATTCTACGCTTCGAAACGAGAATCGGTTTATTTATGATTTTCTACGTTACAACAACGGCGAAGCACGACGACGAGAAAAAATTGGACGAAAAAGCGAGGACCACCATCGCGTGCCCGACGGCAGGATATTCGACATCCTGTAAATTCACTCGGTAGACGGCAATTGATCGCGGCTCCCTGCTTCGCGAGCCTCTCAAGAATACGAACTCCCTGCAGACGTGGAATCTTTCTCATTAATCAGGATTACTTAACGAGAAATGTCAGGAAAAACGTTCGACTCAGTTAGTCAGTACGAATGGCCAAGCTTGGCCAAATAAGGGTGGCCAAACGAATCGACTTTATACTCAAATTATATTATTGTACAGACTATACCGTCATTACATCCTTGAGATAAAATGTGAAGACGCTTTAGGTGAAACTAAAAAAATACGCCATTTGTTGTGTAGACCCAAACTGGCGTTTTCTTAAGTTCTATGATTCTAATTTTCTAAATTTCTTAAGGACTTATCGCGAATTCGTAATTAATAGGTAAATCTGATGAAATTAAACAATTTTCAAAAATGTTCAACATAATTACTTCTAAACACGTTTTCAACAATAATTTCCAAAATAATGTTTGTTTTTTTCATGTCATCCGTCACCACATTACGAATCCCGATTGTCTTAATAACATTGTTGATTAACTTTACCCAGTTCGTAACGCACACAGATCTGTTCAGTGTAAATCGGAGGGAACTTAGTGGGCCTCTAAATTAGTTTCAAGCCACACGATTGAAGAAGCCTTTGCTTTTCGGGAAATTGGTCATGTGGCAATGGCCAAACTCCTCAACGACAGTCCTCGCACCGAGAATCACGACTGCTTCGAAAATCACGTTGGCCAACGGTGCGTTTCCCTAGAAATTCGCCGAGTCTGGAACGTGGGGAACGTTTCATTTCCGGCAAGTAAACGAAGCTTCCCTCGTCGCCGTTGTCGTCACCATAGAACATACTGTTGCTGGTATTTTGTGAAGCGTGTGCGGATCGTTTAATAATTCTAGAGCGCGATATACGACGTAGAATTTTTTAAATTCCGTATTGATTTACGAAATATAAGACCATCAGGAATTTCCTCAAGAAATTTAAGATTGTTAGGAGCGATTTTTCGACAAGTGGGCGTTAGATGTACGAATAGTGGCCCAGCGGAAGCTCATGACATTGTTAATTAATAATTTAACACTGAAAAGACAAGCAACGTTTTAATCAATATTTAACACTGCAGAGACTTATTCGATATTTTTTTCGATGGCTGAGGGGAACTCGGCCGATTATCTACCATCGAGGCGAATCCTTAAGATTTTAGTTACACGAAGTAAATCTCTAATAAAAAAAATAAAATCGCATGAGTAAAACCTTCGAAATGAGGTAAAAAAAGTCTTAATTTTTTTTTTATTTACCATTTCTTAAATGAAAAAGAGGCATAACCTGCAGATCGCTCGAAAATCGTTTTAAGACCAACTAAAAAGATACAAATGGCCTCGATGTTTTGGATTCGGCGTCCATATGAAAAAATGTCTTACAGGTTTTCGAATTTACCATTTCTTAAATGAAAGACAGACGTAACCTACAGTTCGCTCTAAAATCATTTCGGGAGAAGCTAAAACGATGAAATCAGAATCTAGACTCTTCCCGAACCATCTTTGAGATTCTTTGAAACTAGCATGGAGTTACGTTAAAAACAGTCGGTAACGAACTGATTTTAGGAGGGAAAAAAAGTCTTAATTTTTTTCTTATTTGCCATTTCTTAAATGAAAAAGAGGCATAACCTACAGATCGCTCGAAAATCGTTTCAAGACCAACTGAAAAGATAAAACTGGTCTCGATGTTTTGGATTCGGCGACCGCATGAAAAAAATGTCTTACAATTTTTCGTATTTACCATTTCTTTAATGAAAAACAGACGTAGCCTACAGTTCACTCTAAAATCATTTCAGGAGAAACTAAAACGATGAAATCAAAATTTAAACTCTTCCCGAAACATCTTTGAGATTCTTTGCAACTAGCATGACCGGTGTGAGCACGTGCTCATACCTACCGCCGAGCTCGTCATATTCATAGTCCTGGGACGATTTATACTTGGGTTTATCGATGATAGTATCTCGAGGTGCACGTACAGAAGCTGCACCGTGCTCTCGCCACTGAGCACAATTTTCCCAGCTGCCTCCAGTCGAGCTATACAAGCACACTTCGCCGCACACCGTCGAACAGCTATAAACGGCCCTTATCGATACCTACCATCGGCCCATGTGTCGCCGTGCGCTTTCCACTATTTCCGTAAAATGAAGCGAAGTTACGCATGCACATAACCAATGTATACCTTCGAGAATAGATAGAAGAGAGGAGGAACCTACCCCCGAGCTCCTCCTGCCCGCAGCTCCCGCTTCTCATCCCGCGAGCCGGGGCGGATCTCCTTGTCGACGATATCGATTTTAGCAATAGCCCGTGCCATCGACCTCGCAAGCGCGAATTTTTAAACGACATCGACTGAAAGTACCATTCGCTAATGCGATCGAACTTTCAACTTGATCATTTTTTCAGTGAAGCATTTTTATCTGTCACGTACGGAAATACCTAAACTTACGTTAATTCTAACCACCCCCTTAAGGATGCTTCACGAATGCGTTGCCAACCATAAATATTTACATATCGTCGCGTCGCTCAATCGACGCGATGATAGATTTTTTTTAATATTACTATTCGATCGTTGCAGCGATATTAAAAAATCATATTTCAAAAACCTAAAAGATTTATGATACATTTTTTAAAACCTAGTAGCCCCAAAAGAATATGACAGAGGCTTTTCTTCTTATCCGCTTTCATCATTCACGTTTAATTCTTGCCGCCAAAAAGATTTTCAAGTAGCAGATCTATCTATCGACTAGATGGATAGATCGATCTATCGTAGTCATGGATTCTATCTGAGAAATGTATGATAAACGTTTTCTTTCGTAAATATAAAATATTTAAACAGAGTATCAGAGATATTTAAACGGAGTAAACAGAGTAAGATGAGAGGCTTCTCATCTTACCCGCTTTAATCATTGACGTTTTGTTTTCCGCGGACAGAAACAAATCAAAAAGAAAAATTCTATCAGCAACAATCAGTGAGAAGAACAATTACCATTGTGTCAAGCTCATCGTGTATGGCTCTTCGGCAGCGCTCGCACTTTTTGCGGCTCGACGTTTTCCCTCCGTCCATTTGTTTGCTCCTCGAAAGATTCCGATGTCTACTTCCAATATCGTCAATTATACTTTAACACCGAGCTCAAAAAAAAAAAAAAAAAGATCACCCTCGATCTCTCAATCGTTCACCCAACAGAATAAATACTGCATCCCCGTTCTTGTAAAATAAATTAAAATACATTACTGAATAAAGTAGATTAATGTTCCAACTAGAAATAAGCTTTTGGAATGGTATTTTTTGTTACATAGAAAAATCTCCTGTTACTGCACATTGCATCGATGTCATGTGTTACTAGTTTAAACGCATACAAAAAAAAATTGTCTACAAACATATGTCGCATGTTGCCTTGATCGTTCTTTGATAATATACATATATACATATATATAAAATATATATTTATATACATATATTTCAAAATAAATGTAATATATATTTCAATATAAATCACGCATTGCGCCTAAGTAAGTACAATAACGCTTATTCTTCTTCTTCTTCTTCTTCTTCTTCTTCTTCTTCTTCTTCCACTCACGGACTTCTTCTTTCAACTTCTCACTCATAACTAAATCATACCAAGTATGATAATATTTTTCTCGGGTCTTTATTTTAATCCTTTGCGTTTCAATTTTTTCATTTACTTATTTAATTGACACGTTATTACGTTTAATATTTAAAAATACTGTAATATTTAACGAAATTTTATTTTGACATATTATACATATATTATAAATTAATAAAAGAAAAAATGAAATTATGAAAGAAAGGAAAGAGAGAAATGGAAACAATAATCACTGGTGTGTCTGCGAGAGAGTGGTCTTTACTTGACTTGGCGCATCTGTTTCCTCATAGCGGAGGCCCCGAGCGTTTGAAGGTCGTACTCTCGTGAACAGAGTCTGAGAGGGGTGGGGGTCACGAGGAGGGGGTGGGAAGGGGAGGGGAGAACGACACACTTCAAAGTCGTGTGCACTGACTCGGTACTGCAACAACGAACCGAGAACAAGTACGACGCTTTGACGCTCGGGCCTTTACGCCTGTTCCAACCCTTCTATATGTATTGGTGTTATTACCCTTGGCGAGCACGAAGTTTGCTATTCAGCAAAGCAGCGGCAGCAGCATATCAGCAGCAGTAGCACAATCCGCCACAATCATCGCTGTCGCCCATCGCCAGTTGCAGCTGCAAATTAGCCCCTCGGTGAAAGATCATTATCGGCTATCGAAGAATCGCTGGCGACTCGCAACGTCAGCGAATTGAAGGAGTAGTTTAACCTTCCGGGGCAACATTTCATCATACGCAAATACGGGGAGGTCGGCTGATTGTTTTTTTTTGTTTTTTTTTTTTTTCTAATAAGAAAGCCATTTGTTAGAAACCGATCTTTCACCGTTCGTTCATTCGTGCTCGCTCGTCATCACTCTTCGACCGCCATTACCCACGCTAATCGCTACCTGTCTTTATTTATTTTTTCTCCTACGGGGAATTACGGGAATTCCTCGTACCAGGAACGTACTTCAACTGCATCATGTTTATGGTCGCGAGTAGCGTCGTACTCACGGTCCTCGTGCTCAACTATCATCACAGAACTGCCGACATCCACGAAATGCCGCAATGGGTAATTTATTAGCCTTAATTTTCCAATTTACCCGACGATTAACCGAGGTGGGATCACTTTTGCCTTAAGTATGTTTAGTTTTGTTTTGAGTATGTTTAGACCGTAGCGAGTACGAAAAAGATTCTGAAGGCTAAGATTGGTACAAGACCTGGCATACGTACAGATGGGATCGATGCCAGATAATGGCATCTGTGCCATTATCTAGTTATCTAGTTGTCTAGCTATTATCAACCTTAGTTATGCCAGATCTGGCATAACTAGGTTTGAGATCAATACGTGATCCGGCATAATCAGGGTTGAGATGAATACCAAATCTGGCATTCGTAAGGTCGAAATCGATATCAGATCTGTCATACGGATTGCTACGGTCACTGCCAGATCTAGCATACGTCATAGTAAAATCGTTGCCATTTTGGTCATATAAGGAATCGGGATTCGGTATAGATATCCCAGCGCAAGATGATCTCACAAAGTACCACGAAAACGTAGTTGCGATCAAAAGTGACGTCACCTTGGAGACTGTAGAACAAAAGAAAATATTATATTTCTGAATATCAAATATGAATGAAGAGCATAACGATTGATAAAACTATCGGAATCACCCCGTACATAGATAAAGTCGGTGTTCCTGCAATGGTTACCTTGGATACTGGGCATGGGTAGGCCCGGTAAGAAGATAACGAGGAAAAGCATAATGAAGAGTCATAGAATGAGGGAACTGGAACTGCAGGAGAGAAGTAGCAAGAGTCTGCTGGCCAATGTTCTCGACATTAACGACGACTATCGTCACGCGAACACACCAGCGAATCCTACACCCGGCTACATGCGGTATTAAAACTTTTAAGCTGTGCAGCTACTCAAATACCATAAGACGGCTTGGTTTAACGTGCTCGATTGAACATAATTGGTTGCTCAGTTGACATCTAATGACCGATCTGTAATAGGGCTGTACAGTTTTGCCATCTTGGCCGGCTAAAAAATCTTATTCAGCTAATGAACATTATAGTTTGGCCGGCTAAGCCGTCTTACCCGGCTAAGATGGTTTGACCGGCCAAGAAGTAGCCGCGGCCTAGCCGGCTAAGATCGTTTGGCCGGCTATTCATTTTTATTGTGAATTACAAGGAAACTGATTAAATTAGACTAATTAGATTAAATGAAACATGTATCCATGCCATATTACTGTTTTATTTATTCATTTCTGTACTACTATTATCCCCGGGAAACGAGAACATGCTGACTTTCATATACCCGAATAGAGACGTATTCAGAGACACAATTAATTCGTGGGAACAAGATTTTGAAAATCTTAAAAGTAGTCGAATCTAAGCAAATAATAGTACAGAAATGAACAAATAAAACAGGTAATGTGCCAAAGATAAATTTCTCATTAATTTCATCAGTTTTCTTGTAATTCTTAATAACAATGAATAGCCGACTAAACAGCGGCTAATTCTTATCCGGCCAAATGATCTTCGCCGGCTAAGCCATGGCTAATTTTTAGGCAGCCAAACCATCTTAGCCGGCTAAGACGGCTTAGCCGGCCACGCTATGGTGTCCATTAGCCGGATAAGATTTTTTAGCCAGCCAAGACGCCGCAACTGTACAGCCCTAATATTTAATGATCAAAAAAAAAAGTTGCTTGGTGGTCTTACATAATGAATTTTTTGTCACGCAGAACGAGAGAGTGTCCGTTTAGCAGTCGATCAACATACGGAACTCCTGTCGCTGGTCGACCGGCGACCGTCGAGGAGACCTCCGCGTCCCTGCCGCTCAACGGAACGCAAAGAGAACTCCAGACGATCCTCAAGGAGCTTCAGTTCATCACGAATCGTATGAAAAAAGCCGACCTCGACTCCGAGGTCATCAGTGACTGGAAATTCGCGGCAATGGTCATCGACAGGTTTGCATTATTATTTCGTTGCTCGACTGTACACTGGGTGGTGTTTTGAGGCGAGACGAAACCGAGTTAGTCGATAACAAAAATTGTAGCAAATTGTTTTCAGAGACCTTGAATTCTCTGAGTTAAACACAGTTTATCTCCATATTCATCTGACTGTTGACATTAGTAATTTGTTTTTTCTCAGAAACATCCCAGATAGACAATTGACGGCACGGGATCGACTCGATGATAGCACGGACCTGGAGGTCGTGCCGGCACAATACAGACATGTACGTCCGCATGTGACGATATTGTAACGGCACATCATTTTTATACCGAAAGCTGTTTGCACAGTTCCAACTTGCCGTGGAGCTCCGCTATCTTGACGTGAGGCTTCACAGTGAGCTGGAACTGTGCAAGCAGGTTCTGGTATCAAAACGCCGTGCCGTCACAATATCGTCACATGCGGACGCACATGAGGATATTGTGACGGCACATCATTTTTATACCGAAAGCTGTTTGCACAGTTCCAACTTGCCGTGGAGCTTCGCTATCTTGACGTGAGGCTTCACAGTGAGCTGTAACTGTGCAAGCAGGTTCTGGTATCAAAACGCCGTGCCGTCACAATATCGTCACATACGGACGCACATGAGGATATTGTGACGGCACAGCATTTTGATACCGAAAGCTGTTTGGGCTTCACAGTGAGCTAGAACTGTGCAAGCAGGTTCTGGTATTAAAACGCTGTGCCATCACAATATCGTCACATGCGGACGTACATGGCGATATTGTGACGGCACGGCGTGGCGAATGCACGGGCCGTTTTTCTATCTGGGATCCTTGGTAAAAATGGTTTAAAGTTTTCGGTACCGACTGAGCCCGGTTTAGTCAGAGGGGACGAAGTTTCACGTCACATAGATTTCTCATTACGACTGACTAACGCGAATTCTTGATGTTATCTTCTTCAAGGTTTTGCCTGATCTCGTTCACGCTTTTCACGTTGATCGCGACGGTAGCCGTGCTATTGTCAGCGCCACACATAATCGTCCAGTAGTAGACTGCCCAGGCCCAGCAGCCATCGAACAACGTTACCGATGACACGACGACGCCATCTTCCTGATTCTAGGTAATGTACAACATCGGATAAAAGGTATGCGTACAGGTTTTGTGACCGTATCACCCGTATCATCCTCGTACCTACCGGTGATATGGCCAATGTCAGTCAATTCATCGATCAAGATCTTGTAATTGTAAAAAGAGGTCAAGTTCTTCGACAGCCTCGCGACGTTGCGTAGAGCAGAAGTATAATTCAATTGACTCGTAATTGGCTATATGACCCGGAATATCCGGGTGATATCCCCAACTCTTCAACAAAATGCTCTTTCGTGAAATAATGCCGGACCATTTTGAACGTCTCTGTATTCATTGGCTCGCCTTAGATGTAATTATTGGACATATGTATATCAAAATCGAAGATCCTATCGGTGTAGGAGCCACAATTTCGCCGAAACTTCAATCGGCCGAATCGTCGCAAGGCCGAAAGTCACCGGTCCTAACGCAGTTCATCCGAATCGTCAAACTTCCGAACTTTATTTTCCCGAATCTTCGAATGTCCGAATTTTTATTATTCCAAATCGTCCTTTCTACGAATGTCACTCTTCCAAAATAGTAAATGGCCGAATGTTATTTCTCCGAAACGCCGTTTATCCGAACGTCATTTCTTCGAACGTTATCTGTCCGAATCGTCATTTTTCCTAATAATAATTTCACCGAATGTCATCTTTCCGGATGGTTAAACATCCAAACGTCAACTCGCCGAATCGTCATTTATGTGAAACGTCAGTCATCCGAATCGATCCGTTCTGAATCTCCTCTCATCGCGTCGTCCTTAGATTTCTGTGATCTCGCGGATCATTTATCTTTCATTGATCGTTCAGAGTGATGTAAAAGTCGCGCGTATAAGTGCAATGAACGTCAACAACGGAAACATTCCGGAAGAAGCCGAGTACACGATCGTAAGTGGCTACATTTACGTTATTAACAGAACTATGCCAGATATGACAAAGTACATTAAAAGAAAGTATCTTATAATGACTGAGAGCAAACAAATAAATGGCTGCACTTACATTATTAACAGTACTATGCCGGATATGACAAGGTAAACTAAAAGAAAATATCTTAGAATGACTGAGAGCAAACAAATTATCATTCTGGTGAAAATATATCTGAAAATCTTGGATAATTTCAGTGAAAAGTAATCTGAATTTATCTCACATTTCGTACTTTTCAGAAAAAGTCAAAGATTTTACCGGGCATAACTGGAAAGGAACACGAATAAAAATAAATAAATAAAAATCTAGTTTTGTGATTCGGATAAATGACGATTCGCATAAATGACGATTCGGATAAATGGAAATTCGTGGAAATGACGCTTCGGATAAATGGAAATTCGTGGAAATGACGCTTCGGATAAATGGAAATTCGTGGAAATGACGCTTCAGATAAATGACGATTCGGATGAATGACGCTTCGGATAAATGACGATCGGACGAATGACGATTCGGCGAGTTGATGTTTGGACATTTAACCATTCGGAAAGATGACATTCGGTGAAATTATTATTCGGAAAAATGACGATTCGGAGAAATAACCTTCGGATAAATGACGTTTCTTAGAAATAACGTTTAGCCATTTACTATTTCGGAAGAGTGACATTCTTCGAAGGGACGATTCGGATTAATGAAGATTCGGACATTTGACGATTCGGAAAAATGAAGATTCGGACATTTGACGATTCGGAAAAATGAAGATTCGGACATTTGACGATTCAAAAGTTTGATGATTCGGATAAAGTGCGTTAGGACCGGTGACTTTCGGCCATACGACGATTCAGCCGATTGAAGTTTCGGCGAAATTATGTGGCTCCATCGGTATTTTATGGCTTCGCAATGACACAAATGACCTAATAGCCCTGCGAGGAAAAGTTTCAAAGATAGTTAATAGTAACAAGAGTCTTGATCTGTTTATTTTTCAGAAAAGAAGATGCATCGTCTTGTCGATTCGTGGTAACAGCTGTGCAACAATAGTGATAGTGGATTAGCATGCAGCAATAGTATAGAAGCAGAAGCAGTGGAGGTCTCGCGGTGTCAACAAACGCTAAAACAAAACAAAACAAAATAATAATAGTTAACGCTGGCTCAAGAACGAGACTGTACGAAGAGACCGTTGGAGGGGAGCGAAAGAGTGTTGGAAGACAATAGGGGGGGGGGGGTGGGTTAATCAGAAGAAAACCTCTTGTCCCCTCCCCCGACTAACACACTTCACCTGAAGCTCTCATCTATCTCATCTATCACTCTCGATATATCGACGTTATCGACGATTCTACACGTAACCGGTATCGACCTGCGAGGCGAATCGTCCAACAAGATACTACTACATACTATGGCTATTCTATACCTATTATAAAGTAGAAAATTCGGGACGCAAAAAGAGTGTGCGCGCGCGTAAGCGAACACGTTATTAATTTCGACAATTTTAGGCTTGACTGCTGAATAATTTCTCGCGCTTCAAACGCACTAGCGATATGGAAAAGGGAATTAGCAATGCGGCGTCCAGTGGCCAAAGTAGGCAGTAACAAAAATGGTTGTTGCGGAGAGCGGCAATTTCCCGACAGTCTTAACAAAAGAGTGACGGAAAATTCGAAACCGTTGCGTCGTTGATAAAACCATGCAACTTTTATTGCTTGCGACACACAGATGTCTATAAACCGATTTTCGACGATCGATAGATCGCGAGATCGCCAGTTCTTCAGATCGGCGAATCTACAGAACGCCGGTTCTATAAATCGCCGAATGTGACTGGATTTGTAAATCGCTCTAACGAGTTGTACCTTGCCAATGTTTTGTTTATCAATACTCTGGATGAAAATTGTTGTACTCTGTCGGTGAAAAACGTCTAACACAAAACTCATTTTGGGGGTAATAAGGACGCCGTCATTGATAATTCGTATTTCCGATCCTCCTTCTCATAATCGCCGAATAGGACTGTGAATTGAGGAAGTGGGAGGGGACATCCAAACTAGGGAAAAGTGCATATGCATATATATATATATATATATATATAGTATGTATAAACGAGGAAAGCTCACAAAACAAAGGAAACTGCCATTGTCGATTCGCATCGCTTTGATCCCCTTTGCCTCCCCCTATCCTCTCCTTTCGCGTTTGCCGCGCAATCCTTTGGTGGCCGACCGTTAACTCATCTCGTTTCGAAATGAAAAAACAAAATTATAAACTTTTCAATTTCAGATGATCTCAGTATTCGTACGACGAAGAGCTGCGACAACTATGACTTTTGGAACGACGCCACTCTGCAATACGAGATGTAAAAGATTTATTTCCTTTGATCCGGGCGGAATTCAATTATCGCAGTCCTCCGGAAATCCGAATGAGCCGTTCGTCCAAACGAGCAGGACATTTTACTTTATTACCGATACTGACACGCGCGTTCGTTGCACGTTGTCTCGGCGTCACCGTGACACGACACGGATAGTAACACGCGTCTCGTGAGTCGCATGTTAGCTGAGCGGAAAGGACAATTTCGAGAATACGACACCTATCGAATCGAGAACAACGACCGACAGGATTATTGGCGGAGCTGGGAGAGTTACACATGTCTCGTCAAATAATTATGCGAAACCGACTCAGTCGCTAGGAAAATTGACTGTCCTTTTGGTCGACGGCAAATTTGCCGTCGTCCAAAAGAACAGTCACTAATTACTAATAACTAACTAATTAGTTGACGACAATTCGATAAACCGTCTCGGAGAAAGCACGAATACAGACTTGTTACCGACTGAGACGGTTTCACGTCGCGTCGGTAACGAGAAAGTGTAATGATCTTTGTTTCCATAGGTGCCAAAAACTTGTCATCAAAGGCAGTTTAGAGGGGAAATTTTGGGTGCCATTGAAGAACGGCGATTACCGTTTCTGTTACCGACTGCGTCTGGCGTGACAACGAAAAACTCTCTACGCGCAAATTCATTTGTTTCTAAACTCTAGTCAGAGCGCCAGAACGACGTGGATAATGCCTTGTGTTGGTAGACTTTCCTATACAAAACGGTAAACATGTTACAACGATAGTTCCAAATTGATAAAGGCGAGTTTTCACCTGTTAATCCGATTCTTATTTAGCGCCTTCGATTCTCGTTCAACCGACGGCCAATTATATGTCTCCCAATAGAGCCGCGATTGGAGTAGCAAAAATATAAACTAAACAATTAGATTTTAAATAAAGTTGAAAAAAATTGGAACACCGGAGATGTCGGCCGGTAGCCGAGCATGGTATAACCTATACGTACACGCGTAATTCGTCGGACGGCGGAGCGACGTCGTTAATTCAGTGCCCGTAAGTCGATTAAAAAAAAGGCGGGAAAAAGCTATTCGGTTTATTGAATTAGGCCCAACCGATCGATAGCAGGCTCTCATCCGCTGCTGAGTATAATATTAATTAACGCAACCCCTCTCGAGCTTCACCGGCGGACGAGCACGAGCCCGAAGTGGAAAGCACACGACGCCTCGCTACAGTTTCTTTATTTTTTTCTCGTTCCCCTTCGTTGGCTTTTGATTCCTCGTGACTGGGCATTATCGCCAATTTGATTTTCATCCCTCGACGATCTGCTCGGTAGAGGAAGATTCATTCGGGAAATTATTTCCGCCAGTACTCATAGTCGGCTTTGCCAACAGTTTCCTCGCGATGCTCTTATTATATAGGTTCGATCGTTCGCGCAAAGACTTATTGCTCGTAACACCGTTCTTCCAAACCGGAAATTTCATATTTTTTTCAAACATTAAAAAATATATTTATTCCATTTTTTATTAATACCAATTTAATATGTCTCGGAGACCTATAAGCACGGGAAGCTTATTTATCATCGTCGATATATTACATCTATAGAGAACTGACGCGTTCACTGCATCATGAGACAAGCGATGATTTATGAGATATTTTTATTTTTTATATATCCAAATATTCCTAGTTAATCCAGTTTCCAAGAGTAATTAACAACTCTAATTAGAGTAATCGAGACCTATAAATTACTAGCAAAAAAGATTTCAAAAATATCTCATATAGAGAAAAAGTATAATTGCGAGTTCATTTTTTAAAATAACTATGACAACTTTTTTAAAATTTGTATTTATATTTTTGTATGCATCTTCGTACGAGTAGTGTCATAAAAAACTTTTAATTATTTTTCCTATTTCACGTTCTATTCTCATCGTATGGAAACTCTCGAATACGCGATTGAATCTTTTTCATTGCCTCTTGGTAATCAAATACAATCTAATCACCCGACAAAAAAATAAAAATAATAAAAAGCGTCGTTCCAGAAGTCTCGCGGGCCCGATACCCATTTTCTCCGTCACTGTCCGGAAAGACAATCCCTAAAATATGTAAAAAAATAAAAAATCCGTCGACTCGCGAGAAGTTCGATCGGGTCGAGGTAGTCGGTCGAGAACGAAAATGCTGCAGCAAAATCCACAACCCTAACCACCGCATTAAAAAACACGCAAATGCACATCCAAAAGTAGACACAGACAGTTGATCGCGTGCGCTGGGCTTGAAAGCTGACTTAGCTCGTAATAATTTACGCTACGTGGCGAATCTTCCGAGTCTTCGGGGCCTCCCTTTGCGAAGGGGTGGACCGACGAGGCTTGATCGGAGACGAGTTGAATGCCGCGCGCGAGGATGGGGACAGCTTAGCGCTCCCTCCTTGCGCCCGATCGCGCGGTCCCTAGGCGAGACTGTGCGTTCACCTCGCGGTCTCCGCGATCGGCCTGGTTCAGTAATTCGTTAGGGGAGAGATAATCCGATCGTTCGAAAAAAAAATGTTAGTGTAGAACATTAAAATAAAAATAAAATCTCATTGACGCTAAAGTGTGTTCCAAATGTAGATGAGGCGATGAGCGAGGAGGATATAAAATAATTGAATACAAAAAAAAAAGAAAAAGCAAACGAAAACAGAGAGAAAGAGAGAAATCACACTCTCGTATATAAATATGTATACATTCCCACGAGAAAAAAAAACATATAATCGATATATAGAAGGAAAAAAAATAAACAAACAAAAAAATGAAGGCCCTCGTGTGCGTCGTAATCTCGCTCGTTCGCGAGACACCTTGTTCGAGGTATGAAAAAGTAGCTCGTAAAAAAGAATGAAAAGAGAAACTTGAATCGTAATTTCCCTCATATCCGTAATCGAATCAAACAAAAACTCATTCGGGGCCCTGTGGAGCGAAGGGTTGCTTTCTCACGTTTGTCCTCCTTTCGATGTAAATCACCCACCCCCCTTCTCTCACCTTCGAGTAGCTTGTAGGATCGAGATAGATATTGTTGTTATTGTTGTTGTTGTTGCTGTTGTTGTTGTTGTTGATGTTATTATTATTATGATTATTATTGTGATTATTATTATGATTATTATTATGATTATTATCGAAACCAACCTAAATCGATTTAAAAAAATTAACGTGACTCGGTTCACCCGAACGTGGCGTTCCAGGATTATAAATTTGTCATACACACAACCAGAAAAATAATTTATTTGACGGCCACCGTTTGTTTGGTTCAAGTAAAATATTTATTTATTCAAGTAAAATAAATATTTTACTTGAACAAAATAAACGGTGGCCGTCAAATAAATTTTTTTTTTCTGAGTGCATAACTCGAATGAATATGTGAATTTTATCGTTTCACCGACTTCTCGAGTGTTCTTCCTCCGCAATGCATTATTCCAATGGTTTCGTGTGGCCGTGCTGAACAAATTTCTCAGGCTAAAAAAACGAAAAATATTTCATCCCGTCGTCCCTGCCCCGCCGACTAATTCGACCGTCAAAGATTCAAAGAAGCGAGTTCGGTTGTGCGCTGGCTCAAGGCTTTGACCCAACTTCGTCCGCGGCCCTGGATACATATAACGGAGAAGTCCGCGAGGCGGTAGGACAAAAAAAAAAAGAAAAAAACATAACCTACTTCTGTACAGCCGCGTGACGAAGTCTCGAGCGTGAGAGCTCTCTCGCCCTGTAGCGATGAGGAGAAGGATAATAATTGAGGAAAACCGGGAGAGGGGAAAAAGGCAGGAGGGGAAGTGGCGAGAAGGGCGAATAGCGCGAACGAGCCCTCGGGGAAATTCGTAAAGTTCTCGTATAAACTCCCGCTCCGAGCCGGGACTCGCGCTGACATTGCGCCTCACAAGCCTCGGTCGGGAACGGAGCGCCAGCAAGCACAGGCCCGCGCGCGCACGGAATACTCAGCACCCCATCAAAACTCATAGCTCGAAACTTTTAGCCTTAGCGGTGGATGGAGAAAGAAAAAAAAATTCTCCCCATTCTTTTTTCTGCAAGGAATGCCCGGATGGGGGTCGACATTTTGAACGATCGAAATGTAATACAGCCTATATTTCGAAATAGAAAAATGACGAACATTCGGATGTACAACGACCAACGTCTTCTGAGAGACCTTAAGTACTGAATAAAAATTGGGAACATCAATATATCGAAATGAACTTACGTGCAGAGGGAATATATGAATAGGTGATATTACTAGGCGTGAACACGGAGAAAGATAGTTCTGTTTCTCTAAGAAAATGTAGATCGTTAATAATTTATTGTTGTGACAGCAAAAATATTTGGCTGCTACAGAAAAATATTTGCTGCTACAACAAAATATTTGCTGCTGCAACAAAATATTTTGTTGTCCCTATGTTAACAAGGTAAATCAGTTATGGTTACAAAATTCTTGTTGTCCGAACAATTTTTTTTTCTCCATGAACCTTAGAATAGGCGACAATTCGAGCCCTACAAATTTTGAATTCTGGAAATCTAAAATTGCGAATATTGAGAGTCTTCATAATTTCGAATTTATTATAGCGAAACACCAAAAGGTCTAACGTTCAAACTATCGTGAAACCAAAAAGTGGAAAAGTCAAAATAGTGAAAGACCAGAGGTGAGATTGCGAACGTGGGCTAATGTTATCTTAACCTACAATATGTCAAAATTCAATTATTGCAACAACTGGAATTTGACGTAACTTAGGCTAATATAGCGTTACCATACATTCGGGATCCTATTCCAGAAAGACAAACGGTCGGAATAGCAACAGCTTACGAAACGTCAACATTTCTCTCACATTTGTGAAAATGTATTTTGAATTTAAAAAAAAGTGCTTAAAGAAACAAACTTTCGGTGAAACGGTTTTTCAACTTAGCGATCTGTCGAAAATACAATTTTCGTACTGTTTATTTATCGATATTTTAATATTCACAATGACAAAATTTCGAAATATCAGCGAACCTACATTTGGTCGTTTAAAATGTTGACCTCCACCCGCGTGCCCCGCCTCTGAGTCCTTCGAAACGGCATTTAACGACCTTGACAATTTTTTTGTAATCATTTTTTTACGATTTTTTTCTTCTTCGTACTTATGTTTTCTGCGTGTGTGACAAATATTGTTAAATAAATTATTGAAAAAAGGCCGATTTAACCGTTCCATATACATTTAACGGATTCGTTGAATTTTAACTTCCGCGAAAAAATTTCATGGTGCTCTCTCATTTGTCTCGCGGCTTGAACGATAATTGCTAGAGACCACTTGAAATTCCACCCGCGGATAAAAATGTACGATCGACTTTTCACAGCGAACGTGCCGCAATCAACACAATTCCGAGGATCCCTGTAATTGGCAAATTGATCGATAAGAATTGGCAAAGATACTCTAACCTAAATTTTTTTGCCTTATTTCATACAAACCATTATTATTGGGCATGAACTTTCTTACCGATTTTCTCTCATTTCCGCTTTCGGCAGACGAAAACTTATTCGCCCAATTTCGCTACACTCGATCCTATGAGATATTACGAAAGGGAGATAAAGTGATGATAAAAACGCCAATGGTCTTTCAGCTAATTGCTAATAAAGCAATCTAGTACGTGACGCGAAAGAAGGATATAAACGTGAGACGAAACTTTCAGGGGAGGTCGTTTTAAATAATAAATATCGTGACACACAATTGCGGTATGAAAAAAATATTTATGTATTATTAATATTTATATATATATATGTATATACATATATATGTATGTATAAATAATATATATACAAATATAAAAAAAGAAAAATGAATTATAACGAATAGGTGATAATAAATAGTAATCGGTGCATAAACAAACAAACAAACAAAAACTATACATGAGATATTGTAAGATAAACAAAAACCCACTAAAATGAACTATATAAAAAAATGATGGAAGATGAAAAAAAAATCAAGCGTTAAACTATTGGATAGTATGAAGAAAAAAAACACTGTTAATGAATTGTAATATTGACTAATTAATTAACGAACTAAAACACAAAGGAATTGAATTAGGTTACTCGGGAGAACACGCATTGTCCGATCCCAATCTTTGTCTTTAAATATTCCTAATTATATATCTTCGCGAAAAAAAACGAAAAAAGACAAAAATATTGACAAAAAAAATGGTTACGTTGTGAAATTGCGGACGATCGAAGAAAGTTCAAGATTAAATTTGAGAAACGAAGTTTTAAAAAATAATATAAATAAAAGAACGATATTGACTGCGCCTGAGAAGAGAAAGAATATCTGCTTCGTGCCGCATTATTGCCAAAATAAGCTTCACGTTCTAAGTTTTACCAAAAACAAAGAAAAAATATATATATTTATCTATATAGATATAGATATATATATATATACATATATATCGTCCAAGAGTATTTAAATTGTATCCTGCACGCCTACCGTGTACAAAATGGGAAAAAACAATTCGCCCGCAAATTTGCTATGAAAAACTCATTGTTATTTTTTTGTTTTTTAATTCAATATTAAATCAGACACACACATTAACAATCCGATTTCGAGGCACGCGAATTTTCGTCTCTGACATAAAATTAACCAATTAAACGAACTTACCTGTAAGTGAAGTTCTATTGTAATTGTATGAAGCGCCTCTTCCGAAAGATTATAATCGTAGTACCCCTACTCTATGCCGATGTGCCACAATTTCAAAGCTAAAAATAAAAGTTTTTAGCCCGCCGTCTATGTCGCCACCATCGACGGCGTTGACTTCATTTTTTTAAAGCACTGCCGTAACTTAATTTTTTGGGTATTTTAACTAGTTAGAATGAAAGGGATGGGTGGGAGTGATCTTTCGGAAGAGGCGCTTCATACAATTACAATAGAACTTCACTTACAGGTAAGTTCGTTTAATTGGTT
>JAPYZD010001733.1:0-18992 GCA_030522725.1 Ichneumoninae sp. B BG-2022a
TTAACCAATTAATTTTTTGATGAATTTGTTAATAACATTTTGCAATTATTATTATGCAAAATTAATTTTCTCAGTACCTTTAGTATACATGATTTTTTTGAGATTTTTACACTACCAAGACGTACTTGCAATTTTCTCTTATTGTCGTCGAACTTATGCGAAGTCAGCGAGACTCCCTCCTTAATTGCTTCGTGAGCCGTCGAAAGAAATCATAGAACCCACTGATATGCTTTACTTTTCGTTTTAAATCCTATTGTTTTGATACGACACTGCTATAGCAAGTTGACGGACGGCTGCTTTTGGAGAAAAAAACTTTTTTAAAAAACGGACACGTCCGTTGGGGAACGAAACGGACCACAAAAACGGTAAAACGGACCGTACGTTTTTTGATTGGTCCTATTTCGGTTGCGGAAACTGATCAAGGACCGAACGTTTTTATTAAAATTGTTGGCTAAGTTTCTAATTTTTTTTTGTTTTGCTTTTAATTCTGTTTTTAATGAAAGAGCCGAATAAAAATACGTTCTTGGTCCTTTTCCACCCTTATAGACAAGCCCCACAAAAAGTAGCAGTTGGCGCGATATTGGCGACATGTGCGGCACATGTCGCAATTATTGCGCCAACTTCTACTTTTTGTGCCGCTTGTCTATCAGGGCAGTTGCGGGAACCGAAAACGGAGCAAAGCAATTTTTCGAAAAAAAATATGTTCGGTCCGTTTTCGGTTTCCACATCCGAAAAAAGACCAATTGCCAACAAAAAATGTATAGTCCGTTTCGTCGTTTTTTATGGTCCGTTTCGTTCCCCAACGGACATGTCCGTTTTTCGGTCCGTCAACTTGCTAGGGTATCGAAGCAACGTCGACATTTCGCGGCAACTCTCAACAAATACGAATCACCTTTTTACCAAGTAGATATCTGCATTGTTGAGCACTCGTGTCTCCACACGTCGGTACATTATCTCATTCTCGTGGGACGCAATGGTTAAAAAATCTTTTGAACTCACGATGTTTTATCGACGAGAAATTAGAAGATGCTTATAGTAACCAGCCAAAACGTGTTATTAAGTAGGCAGTTCTAATCGTGAACAACGGTATTTATTATCATAATAAAATATATATACTATATTTCTATACTATATATTTACTATAAGATTTAATATGTAAATTGCTTTTCGCAGCAGCATCTTCTCATTGTGCGCAACCGATTTAAAAGTCGTAATGTACTAGAGACCTTACGTTGTGTGAGGTTGGTCATGACAGAGGTTTTGCTTTTGGCCATCTGTGTTAGCCGCTTTAATGGCGGCAACACGATTCCCGACACCATTCTACGCCGTCGATAGCCTTCTCAGTTCTGTATACCCGAAAGGTAAACAGTGCACGAATCCCTCGGAAAATATCTCGAAATGTATGATATTTGTCATCCCAGCGTAAGTAAAATTACCAATTAAAATTCATACTCTCGTATTACACAGCACAAAATCGCGTGCTGATATAAAATTCTATCGCGTTTCAGTACTACAAAATCGGCGAGCTCGGCTGCAAGGACGATGTTAAGATTACCACCGCCTTTTATGTTTACATCGAACTATGCGAAGGTATACTTACATTAGCGAGGTAAGCAGTGATCATGAGCTTTCGACATGCTTCAACGGTTTTTTCTTTCATGGTAGAACGAAGATTGTGGGATGTCGAGTACAGGTACGACGATCGACTGGACTTGATTTATCTGACCGCGAAAATTCGGAAAAATGCCGAAAGCGAGATCTACGTACCTTGGCCGGCGAAGAATAATATTACACTGCGAAATATCGAATTGATAGAGGAACAATTGAAATGCGATTGGTAAGTTTGAACATGTCGTGTCACATGGACAAACGGATTTAGTAGCTCTTTCGATTATGCAGGTTTACTTTGGTCCTGAAGAGTGGTGAGAGCAGCAGCATCTTCTACAGGGTCACAGACGGCCTCGCCAGACCCGCCTCGCCGCAAACTAGCAAAGAACTCAAGTCGAAAAGCGACAAGAAACTCGAGCTCGAAAGGGAGATACGAAACAATAGTAGAAACCTGTACGAATTGGCAAAATCGCATCAATGAAAACTCGACGTATAACGGAAAAACTTTACTAAAGGGAGTCAATCACAATCGAGACTTTAATTCGAACCTTCGTATATACTCGTCACGTTAATATTTTCATTATGCATCTTACAAATTTAATTACTTAAACATTATCTTACAATCTGTTAGTCATTTTTTCCTATATGATTTACAGGACGATATAAGTGTGTATAGTTTATAATATATAATATAATATAAGATATGAAAATAATAATAATAATGTGTACAATCGAAAAAAGCAACAAACTAACGAAGAACTCGATTCGTTTTCCTTTTTTTAAATTTATTATTCCCGTGAGGTAGATGGTGACTCGGCGGATCGGGCGTATAGTGTGTTAATATAGAATCTCATAGTATAGTCGTATTTATATTATCCTGAAGATATTACGCCAACGGCCTTGACTCGGGGAAGTGAGCCAGGCGCGGGCGTTGACGATTTATATTTGTTTAACAATAACGTTCACCGGGATTGAAAGTCTCGTCGAATCACAATGCCACCTGGATAACAAGCAACTTGGCCCCGATTACCGATTTTTCTCCTTTTTTTGTTACTTCGAGACCTACGCAACACCACCTGTCGCGCGTAAGGAACGTTCGTCTAACAAAAAAATGACAATAGCTCTATAAGGGCACTTCCAGGATATTAGATTCGCATAAGAATCACAATGTTTGTGGGGGTTTCAGACAATCGGGTGTCAGTATGCTCAGCCTCTTTCAATTATTGTTTAGCGCGTTACGAGTTAGTTTTTTTCTTTCTCGCTCTCTATCTCCCTCTTTTTTAAATTACAAAAAACAAATGAGCACCTCATTCAAAACGGTCACAATGTACAACAATTTTTGTTTTCTCTTTAGTACAAAATCGATTACCAAACTATATCAATTTATTAATGCATTAAGGCAACTGGAGATCGACGGGTTGCCGGAAGTATCACAAGTAGTTCAATAGTTTATCGTACCAAAACGGTGCCGTGATTTCCTTACTTTTCTTTTTAAATATTTTTTTCATTATTTTTTTTTTGTTGCACGATTACCTCCAACATTCACGATTTCAACAATAGCCTAGTATAAAAAGCCGCAGTTTCTATTTTTCTTTTTTTTTTGCGTTCCACGTTTTCTGTTTTTCGTTCGTAATTTACGAAGTATGTATAGAGCTGTCTAGCCTTGATTCAAATACCAATATTGGATTAGTTGGTAAAAAAATATAAGAGAATGAACGACACAGAGAGTGTGGGTGTGTGTGTGTGTGTGAGAACGACAGGGTGGGATAGACAAGAACTCTCAAAGTGTTATATATAAATTACTACAGCCCGTCGCCATCTCCGGGAATGAGAGGCGCGCGTCGGGGTTTTCCTCCATTAGAGTCAAGCATTAAGCGACTTGGAATCTTGCGTTCATTTTTTTCATGCGTAATCAGCTAATGAGTTGGATTAAAATTGTTAAAAATATACAAATTATCTCGAATAGGCGTAGACGTTTTTGAAAAAAAATATGTATATATATATGTATATGCCCGATTCGAACATGCGAATTGTTTTTTAGGCTGCGATACCGGCAACAAGAAGTTGCCGGCTAGTACGGCCCTCGTTAAGTCGCGCTTTTTCCGCGTTGCGATCGATATCCTGAACGGATTTATTCGTGGCGTTAGCACCAGTCCGCCATATACGTAAAGTCCCGGAAGAGGCCTTGTTCCAGGTCGCTTAGCGGCCGTGGATCTTTGGGTGCAGTCAGTTGGGGCTTCTCCGACGTGAACTCCTCGTCGAAGTTGCTAACATCCTCCACGGAGTCCTTTAGAGAAAATATTATTCCAACATTGTCAAGGCAACAACGATAATTAAGTTAATAAGTCTTTTTTAAAATAAAAAATACTCACGATAACTGGCACGAACGGCGGCTTGACGCGCCGCAGAAGCAAATCGTCCCAGGCTATGTGACGGAAGAACGCCTGTTTCTTTGCGTCCTCAGCGTCTCTCTCGCTGCTCCCCAACCGACGATCTGGATTCTTTCTCAGCAAGCGTCTCATTATTGCTATAGCTTCGAGGGACAGAAATCGTGGATATCGCACTTCGTCGTTGACGATCGAATCGAATACTTCTTCCTCGTCATCACCGGGGAAGGGAGACTGTAACTCAGAATAGCAAACGATGTGTTACGAACAACTTCGTCGTTACCTGGATCGTCGACAAAAAAAAACTTTTTAACACGTTCGACTCACCTCACCAACGAGCATTTCGAATATCAAAACTCCCAAGCCCCACCAGTCAACGGCGCGGGTGTACGAAGTGTCCGTAAGTACTTCGGGTGCGAGAAACTCTGGAGTACCGCAAAAAGTACCGGTTCTATCGCCATATCCCATGCCCTCCTTGCAGAGGCCGAAGTCCGCGATCTTAACGTAGCCCTCCGTGTCGAGTAAAAGATTGTCGAGCTTCAAGTCCCTGATATTATAGTTTTACGAATTAGCAACAACCATTACATCCGGTTGAGTAAATAAGGAGCGTCGCCGAGAGCCCCTTTTTACCTGTATATTATACGACTCTCGTGCAAATACTGTAAACCGAGAACGACGCAGGCTGAGTAAAACACGGCACGGGACTCGCTGAAAACATCGGCGTGTATGTGCATCATAAGATCGCCACCAGCAGCGTACTCCATGACGAAGCATACGTGTGCCTGTATATTGCATTGAGCAAAAAAAAATGAATGAATGAATGAATGAATGAATAAACCGACAAGCTCCCGACGTTCAGTAAAAAACGTTTCCTCGAATCCAAGTCGAACTGAGCGTTCGGCCCTGTGCGAGAGATCCACAGGGAGAGGGAGATCGGGGGACTAACCTCGGTCTGAAAACAGGCAAACAGGTTCACGAGGAATGGATGTCGAGTCGTGTTCGCTACCTCGAATATGCGTTTTTCGGATAGCAACGACTCGACCTCGTCCCTCGCTATAATGTCGCCCTTCTTCAGTGCCTTGATCGCGAAGTACTCCCCGGTGTTGCGGTACTGCGAGAGTATAACTTTGCCGAAGTGACCACGCCCCAGTACCGAGAGAAGCCTGAAGTTCTCGAGGGTCATCCCGGTCAATTGGGAGTGTCTTCTTGACTCGTAAGCGCTGTCGCGGTACTGCAACGGCCTTACCGGTAGCTCGTAAACCACCTAAAGAAATAAATCAAATATCGTTAATCGGCGATTAGCTACAGATTAACAAAAAATTACTATCGCCGGTACACATGCGTAGAGGATTATCCACATTCGTATATTCCATGATTAATAGACAAACATATGAATAAAAATCGCCAAGGCTATTTCATTGTGTTAGCCAGCGAACCAATTGTACCGCAAGGACTCCGTGGCATAATCCGGTTGTGTGAAATGTACGCGAGCCAGGTAAACCCATTCAGTCGAGGGGAGTCCGAGTGACAATGGAAAAAAAAACTCTTTCCCTTTAGCATGCAACCCACAGCCGATCGGTTATAGGACAAAGTTCCGCATCGAGGCTCCCTCGATAATGGAGACAGCATGTTTTCATTAATACAAGAGACAATAGCGACCGGTCGGCTCGGTCGGAGTGTTAGATGCACGTGGACAGGATATTAGTTGAAACCTATGGAAATAATGGCCCACACACAGAGAGACGGGGAGCGTTCGAGGGGGGAAAAGGGGGAAAAAGAGATCAAGAGAGAACACACAAAGGCGAGCAGCGCGCGTGTTTGCGCGCTTACAATAATGTACAGAGAGGTCTTATCTACCTCGTCCTCGGGAAACTCGACGACAGGTTGGGGCGAAGGGGTGCGCGGAGAGGGTGGCGCTATCAGCACTGGACGAGGCTCCGTCACGAGGGGCCTCAAGCTCGCACCAGCCTTCTCCTCGTTGTGCAGGAAATCAAACTCCTTAAGTGCACTCTGTAACTACACGACACTACCTGCTCAACGTCTGTGCTCTACTGCGATCTAATTCGGTGAACGTGTGAGACTTTTGATGAGAAGAGTGGCAGTAGTAGCGATTCGTCGGCGGTAAATTAAGTTCATTTACAAAAAAAAAAAAGAAAAAAAATTAACAAAATAAAAGAAGAGAAAAGTCGAGTGTGTGAATTTTATATAATATGTATATACATATACATGTATGTATCAAAGATTGAGAACCATACTACCACCATCACCACCGCTCTTACTAAGCGAAATTGTAATGCGTGAATTGCGTGAATTGAAGATTCGAGTTGTATCATACTTACTTCTTGATCGAGCTTTGGCTGCGGCGCGTGTCCCAGCGAGGAAGATGACTTTTTCGCGTGCGACGGAGGAGGAGGAGGCGGCGGAGGAGCCGTGGGCGGTGGAGGAGGATGAATCTGCGATGATAGACTGCTGCTCGAAGCTGACATACCGAGAGGACGAGCGCCGCCCAGTCCTCCTTTCTCGGGATCGGGCAATTCTCCAGGCGTCTCGATTTTGTCGTCCATCGAGGTATCGAAAACGAGTTGCATAGGCTGAGGTCCTGAGAGAAACGAAAGCAAGGATTCCATTTAAAAAAAATGAAATTCCGATCCTGCAACGAGGACGGGGAGGAACATTGTTCGAAAAATTATTTACCGGACGGTGGACTCTCCGAACTTCGCGTGCTGTGCAAGGAAGGTGCCGATCGCTTGAGCAGCCTTCCCCAGGTAGCGACATTTATGTTCATCTGGTTTGCACGGGGGAAATTTTTCGCCTGTTGCTTGAAGATCTTTCTCTGCCGTTGGAGCTTCGGTTTCCTCGAGATCATCGGATTGAGGAATCTTATTTCGGCGAACAGGAGACCCTGCGGCTCTAACTGCAGTGCCATACCGTGTCTGACGTCGTCGATGAATTCCTCGAGACGCAGGAATTTAACTGCGCACAAGGATCGCCAATCTTTCCAGTAGACCCCGATCTCGAGCTCCCGGCTCTTGTCTAGCTCTATCGAGAACCTCTGATCCCATGCCTGCTGCGAGCAAAGCCGCCAACTTGTCTGAGCTACCGTCTGATTGTCCAATTTTATCACCGCCATGATATCGCCTGTAACGGGAACATTTTAAATAATTCGATAAATAATCGTGAAAGTAACTGGACGGGAGATTACAGTTTCGAGGCACTCACTACTAGTCTCGTCCTTGACGCTGTAAGATTTACTCGAACTACGTCCGGTGACACCCTTGACGAAGCTGCGCAGATCCGGGCTCGCCGGATAATGATCCCTTCTCGTTCTTCCCGGAATCTCTTCCGCGAGATCTTGGCAACCCATCAACCTCACTTCGAGCTGTCCGGTAACAGCGGCGCATCTCGACAGCGAAACCGGTATCATCGCTCTGCCCTCGAGTGGCCCGCGAAACGGTTGGAGCGAGGTGTAAGTAACCGGTACGGGACTCGCTGACTGTACGCTCGCCAATTCTCGTTTCAATTGAGCCGCTGTTGCACTGTCGGCCGGCAACTCTTGCCTTCTGAGATCCAGCGACAGTCTCAGCAAGTCCAACTTTCTACTCGACTCCGACAGACTCGCTTGGGCCTCCGTCAGGGCTTTTTTGTCCGCTACTTTGGCACTCTGCAGCAGTCGTATTACGTTCTTGGCTCCCTCGACTACGGCTGCCTCGATTCTCAATCGATGACGAAGCTCCTCGACTCTCTCCTCGAGGGCGAGCTCCAAACTAGGCTCGTACTTGTCTGAAATCATTAATAGAGCGTTACGCCCATTCGTTCACCGTCTCTGTTACTTTTACCGAAGAAATTACCTTTGTTGCTCGTCGCTTCGCCATTAGGCAACGGTGCATCGCCGCGGGCGTGTTGCTGCTGGTGACGAGCCTGACGCACCTTCATTATCCGCATTCTTAGGAACTCGATTTTAGCCCGTGAATCGTCGAGCATCTGTTGCGCCTCCTGGAGAAGTTTCTTGTCGCGATGACCGCTCGTCAAGCTCTGTATCATATTTTCTGCTCCCTGTTTCACCTTCAGCTCGATGTTAAGCTGCTTCTCAAGGGACATCAGCCGAAGATCCGTGAACAGGCCTTCCTGGTTGGGGGACGACTGTCCCATCGGCGACAGGGGTGTATCTGTTATCGGTAAATAATTATTTAGTGCTTTACAAACGCAAATCGAAAACGTGTATGTACATATATATAGATACACCCATGTGTACACTATTCGTACATTCAACAAACATTTTTTTATACGATATATTTATTAATACAAACAATTTTTAATATTGAATTACCAAAAACAAAACAAGTTTGTTAAATGTATAGAATAGTTTTATTTTTTTTTTTGTAGATAGGGTTATTCTTTTTTTTTGTTTTTCACCTTGGCCATTGGAGTAATCTCTCTGAGGCGACTGAGGCTGACCCTGGGTCAGTATAATCTGACTCTCTAACTGCTGCAGTTCCGCCTGAAGCTCGTTCAGTTTGCTATTAGCTTTCTTAACGACCATCGCGACGTCCGACAGTACCTTCCTGTCGGTCGACGCCTCTCTGATTTTCTCTGCTCCTGCTTTGATCTTGAGCTCCTTGCGTATATCCTTCCGTATCTTTTCTCTGAGCTCGTCGAGGCGTGCAGGCAGGGGTACCTGATCGCCGCCTGCCACTCCGTACTTGTGAAATAATTCATTGAGCACCGGATGCCTCGTGTAATCATTCTGGAAATAGAAACGCCGATAAATAAATAAATAAATAAAATCTCTCGGAACGGATGTACACGTCTCGAAGCAGCAAACAATTTGTCTCCCCCCATTGCCGGTGCAGTCGCTTCATTCATAAGTCGTTAAATTGCCACAGCTGATTGGCCCATAGAGACACTCAACGATGGCAATTACCATAGCGAATAAATCCCGCTAATATGCTGTCTGTAGCCCGGCACAGATTAAATAATGTCTCCGCGGCTATTAAAGTTATTGCGGTTAAAAGAAAAATTAAAAAAAAAATCGTTTTGACATCGACTAGTGTGCACGTCTCGCGCAGTTACGAGTTGCGATTCGTCGTGCCGAAAACGTCTCTAAGTTAAAGGAGAGCACACGTCCCACACGCCCCATTCGTCTCGGCGAGCGGCGCTCGTACGTGCAGCACACACAATTAACTCTCTCATCTCTCCCCCATCAAAAGTGGGATCGCGAGACGCGAATTCGCGAGCGTAACTCTCGATAGTGTTGGCAGACAGAGCGACGGATCGCCGAGAACCGAGCACGTTACGAGAGGAGAGGAGGAGAACGAAAGATGGAGAGCAGCAACATTGGGCAAGGAGCGAGAGAGGAAAATACAGAAAAAAAAAAAAGAGGAGCAAAAGGAAGGCGAGAGAACAGTGCGAGGGAGTGGAGGGGGGCTGCTGCACACGGAGATTCTTCGTCAAGCCGTCAGCGGGGATAACCGAACGCTCAATTCGAAGCTTTGCTGGAGAATTCAGCGGAGACGAACAAAAAAAAACAAAAAGTTAATCGGACGAGGCATCGGACAAGTGTGGGAACGGGTGGGCAACGCTTCCACCTGAGTCTCTCTCTCGTAGCCCTCGACTCACCTGATAATAGCCCGATTCCGCCATCTTGGCCACCGCGCTGGTTAAACCCCTCAGTTCTTCGACTTTCTATCCGTCCTTTGTCCACGCGCTAACCGACGGAAAGTCCATGATCTTCTTTTGAAATTAATCCGTAGGACAGGCGACCCGAGCCGTTAACGAGAGCGGTCAGGCCGGCCGCATATCGTCATGACGCACTCGGCACTCCGCAAACCGCACGCACCGTTAATTAGTCACTCCTTTTAGCCGAACTGGTCCAACCACGACGTCTTCGGGGGAGCTGACGAGCGCTCGAGGGAGCCCGAGACGATAGACGGAGATGGAGGGACGTTAGTGAAACGAGAAGAGGGGGGGGAGGGGGGAAGGACAGATCCGTAGTCTCCGAGAGAAGCACGACGACGAAGGCTTCACGCAGAACAC
The DNA here is from genome assembly GCA_030522725.1 of Ichneumoninae sp. B BG-2022a. NCBI lineage: Eukaryota > Metazoa > Arthropoda > Insecta > Hymenoptera > Ichneumonidae > Ichneumoninae sp. B BG-2022a. Next base: position 10,029 of record JAPYZD010001733.1, read on the forward strand.
GACCGCATTCCACCGCATCGAACGGGAGACTGACGGTAAGCGGATTTCCGTCCAATCGGTAGACCGTATTGCGGGTGGACCCCTAGTTTTCCAAAGACAAATCCAACGATGCTCCTCACGTTAGTTTCGATCCTCTTACACTGGAAATAGCACTCGAATCGAATGTGTGTAACGCTGACGCATTGGCGAACGGTGGGAGTTCTCAACCAATAGAGCCACGAAGCTAACGCACGCGGCAACGCGCCGACTTTTAAACTGAAACTTGTCTGAGAATCTGCGCGAACTATTAAACAATTGTTATTTTTCAATTCTCGTCAGGTTCACACAGTTTTCTGCTCCAAAACAGCAAAATGCCATGACACTCGACATCCGAGCCACTCTAATCGGCGTGTGACCTCGAACTTTCTTGTCCGTGGCGTATCGAAAACTTTGCTCTCTCCTGAACTCCTGTTACCAACTTTTCACCACAGCGTAAAGCGTTCTACTAAGTTGGCAATAGCAATTCGGGATCCTGGTGCAGACCTGCATTTACGAACGCACCGCAGCCGCTTCCGCACGAGTGTTTCCTCGAGAATCCACGCTGCCCGACTCACGTTTAATCTTTGCACGCCAAGCCCCAACTAAATAAATCAACAAACCCGATACTCGATAAAAGACTTTTAGCTGTTCCGAGAGTTCACGAGAAATCGTTTGCTTAAAACGATAACTACAAGTTACCGGTCCATCCGTCGGTGATCGTTTGTCGGGACTCGACGTTGCATGTCAACATTACGAACGAGCGACCATGCAGCAGGGTAAGAAACAACTCTCAACAGAGTCATTGCAGTCGAGGCACCAAACTACTTTCCGAGATACGAAAGTGGGAGGTAAACGTTCGCTCTGCTTTTCAGATCGTAAATTGACTTTGGCTATGCTCCGCCCTACCCAAGATACAGACGTGAGCAGCTCGCTGGCTCTGAGAGCCAACGGAACGGAGGAGACTCGGTTGGAAGACTGGCGTCACGAAGATTCCGCTCAGGAGAGCCTACCTTGGCTGGAGAGTTTCAACAAATCTCTGAGCCACGCAGTAGGCAGTAGGAGTTACCGTATCCTGCAAAACTTGTTAGCCGTTTACTTGGGGTAAGAGGCTGTTCAATGTGAACTTCGGTGTAAAGCTAAGGATTTGTAAACATTCTATTTTTTTCTTACCAGGAACATCTCCAGCTGCTTGCCGACCAGGGAGCTCAGAAACATCAAGCTGAGAGATCATATGAGCACAACGCTAATGTTCTTTCATCTCTACTGATTGGACATGAAAGATGTGATAATTTATTTTTATCAGCCAATTTATTATTATTATTTTCCTATTTTTATTTAAATTTATTATTATTACTTTCATATTTTTATTTAAATTTAGTATTATCATTTAAAAAAAACATGTTGTTATTTATGTTTGCATTGTTTAAATTGTAATTTGTGATCGATATTCCAAGCTTCTAACATAGATATGTGATAAATGCGTTTTGTGCAGCGAATCGCAGATCACAGCCCTTACTTGGACCAGATGTCGAAGATCGTTGGAATTTACATGGATACAGAACTTGAAGCTCTGAGGATATCGGACGCGGAGAGCTTGCGGCAAGTGGCTGCAAAATTGCTCGCTGCTCTACACGTCTATCTGGGTGAGGGTTAATCGTTAAAAAATCTCACAAAATTATGAACGGTAATCTGCAGTTGCTCTGTTATTTTTTAGATCATTCTGAGGAGCATATGTTGAGGGTATTGCTTAGAACAAAGCTACCCAGCAACAATTACAGAAAAATCTACGAGTCGATCTTCGAGTAAGTGGCGTTTAGAAAAACTTACTAAAACTTACCGATCGCTCGGAGAGATCTAAATAACTTTCGTTCCTATTTTGCAGCAAATGTTGTTCGAATATCGGGAGAAATGCGAATTCGATATCAGACTTGGCGTATGTACGTTACTTGCTCGTTCTCAAACTTTGGAAAAAGACGTGCGACAATGCCGACGAGAAAAACAGGATCGACAAGTTGGCGGTGCGTATTCTGGGTCCGCGAGTGCCGAACAGCAGTACGGATGACACGTGCTACAATTTTTTATCGTTCATGCGACAAAAGAGCGGGACGGCACGTCTCATGAAGCAGCATTCGTTCGACCTGAGAACGGCCTGCGAGGACTTCATCAAGCTCGAAACAAAGATGAATACTCAGTATCTTGACGGCGATACGAATGGGTTTTCATAGCAGGAGGCGCCTCACCTCGCGGACCCTTCGAGCATCGATCATCGAGCTCGACTCGAGGCTGTGTCACGATCTCCGCTCGTCGACAATCGTACGAGGAGAAAACGGCCGAGAACCGGTCTCCCGACACAGCCAAAAACCGGAGGTGAGGTGCTACTGGTCGATCTGACCCACGAAGACGACGACGAGGCAGACTACTACGTCAAGGACAAGACTCCGAGGACGAGAACATTGACCAACGAAGCGAGAAAAAAGAGAGCCGAAAAAAGGCTCGAGTGGCTGAGGCGAGTAAACGAGAGAGATTCCTCGAGGAGGCTCGTCTCTCACTCAAACCGCACGAGCAACACCAACAGCGTAGAAATCGCCGACGCTCACAGTACGAACAACTGCGAGAGATCGCAAGATTTCGTTGATTCCGGTGATTACGTTACGATATCCGTTACGAATTTAACCGAGAGTACGGACGACGGGACACCGATCGTGCAAGATTTATCGGCATCGCCATCATTGCGGAAACAAACCATTGGGAATGTTGAGAATAAAAATTACGTTGATTCGACGGTTGCGATGGAGCTGGGACGTTTGGATGCTCTCGTGAGCTCGCGGAGTCTAGCGCCGTGGGAGCCATCGATTCAGTCGGGCTCGTTCGATTCTATGCTGCCGACAGTGAGGAGTTCGACGTCGTTGTGTCAGAGCTACGGGCCCGGCGATAGTTTCGACCTCGGTATGACCGAGGAGCCTTCGAACTTGAATCGGGTCGGTCAGTACGACAATATTCTCGACAGTATACTGAACGGCGACATGTGCATGCTCGACGATCAAGCTATTCTCGAAGATTCATTGACGAGCCGTGGCGCCGTCGCCAACCTTAATAGCCTAATAGATTTCAACTTGTCGAGCATGGACTCGCCACCGAGCGATTCTCTGTACTCGAGCGTGCAGAGCGTAGATCCTCGTCTTACGAGAAACACGAGCAGCCTGAAAAATCCTTCACTCGGTGACGGCGATTCCATCGGGATGTTAGTCTCGTCCGGTGTTCACTCAATACGGAAGAAAGATTCTTTGCTGAACGGAGCTAAGGGCCGGCCGTCCTTCCCGAACAGGATAAACGCTTTCGAAGGCGGTGGGGACAATGGGATCGGTGATAAATTCGGTCTCGGCGCCGGATACACTTGCGCTGCCCTCGATCTCCCGTTGGTCGATCAGTCTGGATGCATGATGGAATTTTCGGACGATGCCACTTTCCCGAGCGAATCCATCATGACCGATGGCAAAAAAATCAAAGAGTTGGAGTCCCTCTACGACCGTACGATCAGCACGACGAAATTGCCAATGATCGCGAGCGCTACCGAATTCGTAGACGAAACGGCAACTTCCTCGGTCCGGGTGACGTCAGAGACGAGGATGCCAAACTACGATGATTGTCAGAATAATATCCGAGACAATGCTTATGCAGTGGTTGACGCTCAAGATTGTCCGGCAAATTCGGCATCGCTATCGAACGTATCGTCAACGACGGTCTATTACGAGTTCCTCTCGAGACAATCGAGTCAATTAACGACCGAGCCTCGGATGCTCCCAGCCGGCGACTCGGCGATCGTGCATCAGCAAGTTCAATGTCACAAGAGCGAGAAACCCCCCAGGTCGATGATCCAAGTGGCTCAGGTGTCCAGTCCGAAGAGTAGAATCACTACGAGGGAACAAACTTCTCGGCTCGCCGAGAGCGCTCGAAGTAGGAAGAAGCATCAAGAAAAATTACCACAGAGATCAACGTTCGGAAGATCCGTCGTCAACGATAATCAAGAGTCAACAGTGAAGAGAAGGAAAGAGGTGAATGCCATCGAGATGTCGCGATTCTCGCTATTTATTATCTCCAAGCTTTACATTTTTCAAGTCGCTCGACACAAAAGTTCCTTTCTCGTCGAGTACACCTTAAATTTTTTTACTCGCGTTTTGTCACCGGTTTGAATGCACATTTCAATTTTCCGGGATTAACGCGTATATGCGCGGCCCTAAAGATACGACGAGACATTGTCTTCCTCCAAATTCATTCGCAGTAGTAATAGAGTCACGAGTTTTTTTTATCCCACAACAATGAAGATACGATTGGTCATTAGCGCGATATTCACCTTGCAATCTAATAATAATAACGAACTCACGTATTCGAGGTAAGGATTAATAGGCTGGTGTTTCGATAAAAATATATCGTGCCCAGCAAAACTTGTTTAAAAAATTAACTAACACGTTATTTCGATCTTCTAAACTAGAACGCGAACATGGGCAGCTGAAAGGACCAGGACATCGAAGATTCTCCAGGGGTTTGTGGACTTTATGAGTATCGGGTTGCGTACTACGATTAATAATTCGTAGTAGGATCATCCATATTCGTCGAGTAGCCGTAATAATGCCAACGGTTTGTCTTGAGTGTTCATTGCGGAGGTGAGTAAATGCTCCGATTCCATTTGATTCCATTCGTCGATCTATCGCAACTACCAAAAAAAAAGACTGCTCCGTTTCGAGAAAGGACAAAAAAAATATTTTTTCATCACAGTTTATTGCCTATTTCATGTGCGCGTATACGATCGAGTGTTTTCTTTAATGTATATAACTGTAAATACGATGCGACCGAACGTTCTCCGATGTCATAAAATTCTACGAGATAATATTTATTAGTACGAACAATATACGAACATCATTTTCCCTCTCGCCCGCATAAAAGTTGACGCGCAGGACGAGGATTCGAAAATTTCGTGTCCTTTCGCACTTTCGCTCTTCTATAAATAGTTAACTTATTTGGAAGTTTCATATCGTCAACCGAAGTTATGTACGGCCATTCCGACTGTAATGTTCGAAAGCACGTAGTAAACCAAATCTACATAGGCATTCCATCAGACTGTGTCATCTCGATAAGTAGTCATTTTTATCATCAAACATTTAAAAACGTATCCTGTAGCAAAGAAGTAATGGAGAACTAAAAAACACGTCACGACTAGTATTTTAGTTACAGGAAAATATATAAATGACATAAGTAGTGTAGAATCGTGGCTTGGAAACGTTATACAGTTTCATTGTAACTTTCTACCAAGTAGTAGTAGGCATATATGTATTCAAGATATTTAAGGTGCATTACTATAATCCGAGTATTCGTTCAATTTCTATGGTATAAATGAGCAAAAAAATTATTTATTGATATAACTATAACGCCGTTTTTTAGTACAATCGAACGGCATGTAATCTTAAGTTTAGCGCTATGAGTGACTATTGAGTCTTGTTTGTGGACTCATGAACAAAAAAGAAAAAATTTATCGATGTCAGAGGATAAAAGTTTTACCGTGCCACATTGAAAACCCGATTGCTATCCGCCGTCTCGAAAATTTCTATAGCGCCTAGACCGGACGGTGTCGTATTTTAATCTGCAATGTACTACCAAGACCGCCAAACTGTTGAAATAATAAGAAACCAGTTTTACGCAGTGAAACGCCTCGTTGAATTGCCCACCGATTTTTATCTCCGAGTTTTAATGAAGCATCGTTGAAATTGTATTATTCCCGCACCGCTACGTGCCTCAGTCGTAATTGCTAGTGTGTAATTTGGAATTTCTCGGAAACGAGCGTGGCCGCGTGCGAGGGAGTAAACTCGTCGAGGAGGAATCCTTGCCATCTCGCGCTTGCGCCTATTAACTTATCCCCGTGGCGTCCGGGCAAAGTCCGAATCCGTTCACCCCGGCGCGATTGGGACGAGTAGGGCTCAGTGGGCCGGTGCCAGTGCCGCGACGTGACGTGACGCACACCACACGCGAAGCAAACTACGTCGTCGACCCACGGTCTGAGCGACGTTCAAGTTTTTAACGCAAAAAGCTCTAGCGGCGGTTAGTTTGTAGAAACTCCCTTTGAACATCCCAAAATATATGTATACATATATACACGAATATATATATTGGTGACATTCAACTTGGCACATGACTAATGCGGAGCTCACTCTGAGCCTTCTTTGAGTGATAACTCTTCGGGAAAGAGACACGTGAGTAAATTTTGCAAATCAATTTTTATCGTCGTACATCGTTTTTAATTATTGTTTTCATTAAACTTCATAGAATGACGGAGTTACCGCGTTATCCTCCAACCCGGCGACTTCCGGTTATTTTTTCATCTTGTCCGGTCTATTCGTCGGAGGCGTAAGGACGATTCTTATCGCCGAGGAAACAATGGATTGTACCGGTAATTGCTGCGTTTTGGTTTTTATTTTCGTTATTTTTTTTCAATGACCACCTGACGCAGGAGCGGTGACAAATGACAAAAGTGCATCCGGTCCGTTTCGCAGCACCGACCTGAAACCTCCGCGAGTTCACGGTTCCGCGAGGGATGAAGGATAATCCGACGGTGAATGGGAGACTTTGAACTTTCGGAAAGGACGACGACGATGACAACAAAGATCGACACCTTCGAACGTGGATTCGGTATACAACTTCCGTAGTGATAATAACACCAGCCTCCTCCCCCCTCATCTTCGATCTGCGCTGTCGACACATACCGGTTCTGGCTGGTCGATCAAACAAGTTGGGTGAGTAACCCTGCTCTCGATAATTTATCTAAACAGCTCGCGATTCACTTTTATTTATTTTATTTTCGATTATTTTATTTGATTTTCACTTAATTTCATTAATTTCATTATCATCCATTTTATAGAATTTCGTTTATTTTATTTTATTCTCGTCTACTTTATTTCATTTTCGGTTAATTTAATTTGTTTTATTTTCGTTTTTTTTTAAATTTTATTCTGGATTGTTTTATTCTCGATGGTCCCACAATTGTCGGATCTGTTGGATCGATTTCCACGCTTGCTTGTGTTGCCGAAACGATTCTCTCTTCCGTAAGCCCTTACCCAAGTATAGTCGTCGATAATCCTCAGAGTTGAAGCACGCGCCCGCTTTATGTACGTCAACGACGACGTAACGATTGGTTTCGAATACAACCGAGTGGCATGTCTCTCAGATCACGCCGGTAAACTTAAGAGTTACTCGGCCGTGTACGCTTCGGGGAATCCGATTGAAATTGCATAAAAGGCGTGACGGCGGAAGTGAGATAAAGAATGTACATTAATCGAATCTACCGAGTTGTCGTTCATACCGCGAAACACATTACTGGATTTATCGTTTCATATGCTGGCGAGCGTCCATGTCGAAGCCAATGAACCCGATAGTTGTAATATACGCAAAGCCGTGCCCAGACACAAATATATCGATTCTCGCCCCGATACGTCCACGGTACCCTCTCCCCCCCCGCGTACCTCCGTCGTGCCGCCGACGCCCGGTTACTATTCGACTTTTCGTTTTTCATCCGACGCGTCCACTGCTGCTCTCGCGGAATCGTCGTAGCGAATAAATGTTCTCGATGAGAAGACGTAATCGGTCGATAAACATTGATGCAGCAAATAACAATCGGATCGTAATGGAGTTAAAGCGGATAAATCGCGTGTAATATTGTCATCGTATGTTTATTTTAATATCCTTCAAACCAACACGAACGAAATTAATCTGTCAGCCGTTCGGATGGACGAGAAATCCTCGATGTTGATTAAAGTGTCAGGGATGAAAGAGAGGATCGCTCGGTGGAGGGTTAGCCGACCGATAGTTGCGAGCCTCGTTTGATATGCAAATCCCGTCGGCACTTATCTCTCTCTCTACCCCTCCTCTCCCTGCCCCTCGTCGTTCTCATCTACTTGATCGACTACACTCCAAAGCCACAGGCTCATCACGGCTCTATGTCGTACGTAGCGGTCGAGATACGCTGCGATTAATTGACCAAAGCCTTTGAATTCCTCTCGATCGATACATTCATTGAAAAAAGCGTTTCGTGTTTCAATGAAGCAAAACCGCTCCACACCTTCCCCCTCACGTCCCTCTCGCCCTTCCATCGATCGACTTATTGGTTATGTTAGTTAAGGACTTAGAGACGCCCGGGCGAAAGTGGTCACTGCTCTTCCGACTGTCAAATCCGAATTGTCGGTAGAGTCGCTTTTCGGCGAATAACCTCCCAGCTAATCCGGTCGATCGATCGTTCATCGATCGGACGGCGAGTCGTTAGCGTCGAGGCGGGAACGACGGCTGCCTCGCCGTAGGCACTGCAACTAGGCTCCTGGGAGTAATATCGTTATACCGGCGAATATGACTCTGTAGCGAGGCGCCGCGTCTAGAACTCAAATGGGAATGAGATTAGAGACGAGGCGGCTCTTGTAGGGCGAATAAGAAAATATCGATGGGACAGGAAGAAAAAAGGGGCAAGAGCGAGAGGAAGTGTTAACTCTCGAGAGGCTTGCGGCGCGTGGCAGAAACATGGAACGTTGTCGACGGAAGGTCCCGGCAAAGCGTCCAATCGATACAGCTTCCCTCCGTCTCGCTCGCTACTAGGATCCCCGCCGGCCAGCGGCAGATTTTCCACCTGTCGGTGTCGATCTGCTCGCTCCGCCGGAATTCGCCAATGGGCAAGTCCCTCGCCCCTCCCAAACTTCAATTCATTCGCCCTGTTGCTCCTGATCCTCGACTCTCGGCGTTCGGACGATTTTTTAAGATTCTTTCCAGACGTCAGAGACCCTCTTCCGATTTGGGGCGTACGTAAAAAAAAACAGGCCGAAATTGCGCAAAGCCAAAGCGGGATATTCCCTAAGGATATTGGGGGGGGGGGGGGGGGGGGGCAAAAAAAAGGGGGGCGGGGAAACCCGCGGGCGG
>JAPYZD010001734.1:0-23536 GCA_030522725.1 Ichneumoninae sp. B BG-2022a
GACAACAATAAGAGAAAATTGCAAGTACTTCTTGATGGTGTAAAAATCTGAAGAAAATCATGTATACTAAAGGTACTGAGAAGATTAATTTTGCATAATTATAATTGCAAAATGTTATTAACAAATTTATCAAAAAATTAATTAGTTAACAAATTACCCGGCAACAAAACTTTTTTTTTTAATGAAAATGATTCGTTTATTTTTCTGAATACGTATGAATTTTTAAAGATTTTTAAGTAATCGTTTCTTGTTCGATAAAAAAAAATAAAAAATCATCGATTACTTAAAAATCTGAAAAAATCCATACGTATTCAGAAGAATAAACGAATAATTTTCATAAAAAAAAGTTTTGTTACCGGGTAATTTGTTAAACAAGTAATTTTTTGATGAATTTGTTAATAACATTTTGCAATTATTATTATGCAAAATTAATCTTCTCAGTACCTTTAGTATACATGATTTTTTTCAGATGCAATTTTCTCTTATTGTTGTCGAACTTATGCGAAGTCAGCGCGCAGCGAGACTCCCTCCTTAATATAGCGGTACTGCAAGTTTTTGTGCATAAAGTGGTATATTACATTTCATGTAGAATTGTGATGAAAAACTAACGTACATCATATTAAATACTTTGCAAATAATTTGCTCTTAATAATTTACTTTAATTTCACTCTGAAAGTCTATTCATTTTTCATGACAATTGTATTTTCAATTTAATGTAGCAGTTTTTTTTTTAGAATTTTTCTAGAATAGATTAAATATGGAAATTTTTTTAACAGTGTGCTGGTAATCTTTTAGTCGATATTTGGAACCTTCATTTTTACATTTTCAGAATCGCCATCGGCGCCGCAAAACCTCACGGTAAACTTCGTTGATCAGTCAACGGTTATTTTATCGTGGAACGCGCCGCATCTTCAAGGCGGACGAACGGACACGACTTACAGGGTCGTTTGCGACGCCTGCAGCATGGGAGTCAAATACATTCCGAATACGGTAAGTTTTGGACCATGCATTCGCGCTCGGGATACCATCGGTGTTATTGTATTATCAAATAATTAATGTGAATTTGAAACTTGTGGCTCAGGAAATCTTCAACGACACGAAAATCACGATCACCGGCTTGAACGCAGTGACGACCTACCGCTTCCAAGTTTTCGCTGAGAACGGAGTATCGCCGCTGGCTGCCCGCTCGGAGTACGTTGATATAACGGTGACGACCGAAGCCAGTGTCCCGAGTCTCGTCAGCAATGTCAGAATCACCAACGTCAAGAGCAGCGAGTTGAGCATCAGCTGGGACGCACCGGTTACGGAACTGAGCGGCGACAGTGATCTCGTCGAGAGATACGAAGGTGCGGCAGAAAGATCGTTAATTTATCGTTTAATCGCTTATCGTATTAGCGCGGCAAAATTAAGCGCTGTAAAAAAACTGCTAAATATATAATTAAACAAATGAGATTCTTCGTTGATTTTCAGTGAGAGGCTATCCGCGGTTCGATGACGCGACTAATGCCACGGTCATTCAAACGTCCGATCTATCAGCAACTTTCAAAGGCCTCAAACCCGCAACCGATTATGCCATTCAAGTTCGAGCCAAGACTACGAGAGGATGGGGCGAGTACACGCCGGTTATTTACAAAAAGACACCGCACACTATGGGTCTCGGTGAGCATCGACTATCTTTTTTCTTCCAATTATATGGACGTTGAAAAACGGCGGAAAAGAAAAAATAAATGTTTTTAGCGATTCATTATTTAATTATTTTGATGTTTTTTTTTTCTTTGCAGATTACGTTGGTGACGACGACAACATGCAAGTGCGCATAATTGCCGGCGCTATAGTTGCAGTGGTCGTTCTTCTTGTCGTAGTTATAATAATGACCGTACTTTTCCTGAGAAGGTAAATATATTAGATTGAACTAGAAAACAAAGAATGTGCAAAAAAAATACGAATGAATTTGAATATGTTATTTTACGATACAGCAGGGCTTCGGACGAATGCAACAAGAAACAACCGAGTGACTGCGACACCCTTGAGTACAGAAACGGCGAAGGTACGTCAACGAATAATCGATGCTCTTTTAGACCTCTTACTATAGATTATTATTATCGATATACATATTAAAGTATAAATATATATATTCACTTGAGCCCGAAACCACCCCCCCCCCTTTATCACTTTATAGTTGTCTCACTGCTGCTGCCCTCGTGTCATGTGACTAATATTTGGAAACCAATTTCCCCCTTACCAAAAACCCACTCGAACCGCCCTAGAAAGTATATATATTTTCGAACTCTCACCCCTTACCCTTCGTAAAAAAAAGAAAAGAAAAACAATCTTCACTCTTGTCCAAAAACAAGGGTGAAAAGAACGCGTTATTGAGAAATTTGATCACCATTTGGCCCGTAGAAAATTATAAAAAGAAAGAAACAAAAAAAACCAAAAAAAAGAATGTGTCTAACGAAATTTCTTTCGATTCTCTCTTTTTCATGTGCGTGCATATCCCTAATCTATCGAACCACCACCTGCCACCTCCATGAACAAAACCTATGAAAAAAAATCAAAAAAACCTCTGAAACAATGTACACAATCGCCTGCTACTACAGGACTAGTTGTGACCTACAGTAAGTCTTCTCCAAACACCTCAAACATTTTTTTTCTGTTTTTTCTATATTATCATGTTCGTTTTTTTTTCTCCTTCTTTCCGATCTTCACTCTAATTAACTTTACTTTTTTTTCTATCGTTTCTTCGAAGTAGTTTTGTGCACACGCATCGGACATGCATCCCTCGTTGTTCTACTTTTTGTTGTTTCAGCATTTTTGTTGTTTTTTTTAGATTCTCTATTTGTACACGAAATGTTGATAGAGAGAAATGTGTCGACGATGATTCAGTGCTTGCCTGAATGCTGAATTGATCTCGTTTTTGCTGAATTGTTTTTTTTCGATGCATGATCGATTGTCTTTTGGCTTGCTAGATAATTTAATGGATAGAACGATACGAAAATTCATCCGTAGAAGAGGACAGGCCCGTTCGATAAAAATTAGTCGAGTCTGTCGCTTGCCAAGTAATTTTTTATGCCGACGCTTACGCCGCTGCCGCTGCTTTTCTTTAATTTGTCAATCAGTTTGTTGGTTGTTGTGTTGTTCACAGTGCACTGCAAAATGGACAGTTCACCGATTGTGACAACCCATACCAACAACAAGAGCAAATCCTCGCGTAAGTCCATTGTTAAAAAAAAAAGAGCAAGCTATTTTTGCTGGACAAAAAAAATTTCATTTATTCGATCGCGCGATAGGTACGAGAATAACATCTAAAAAATTATGAGAGGTACAATAGACGAATCGTAAAAAACTAGTAAGGTTCTAATACACAATAACTTTTCACATTTTTTTCAATTCTCCAGATCGCTTCAAAGCTTTCACACTGCGCTCAAGCTTTTTTATCGACTACATTATTGTTTATCGTATCTTTGTTTTTTTTGTAGTTATGAAACAAAAAAAAAACGAAAACAAACAACAACACAGAGAACAATGAAATGATCGATGAAAAATATATATATATATTTCGTGAATGAAAGAGTGTTTTTATATATTTGTAAATGCATGCCGCTGAATAATTCTTGTTCCGTGTTCTGCGTGTTGTTGCGTCTGCCTGATGATGATAAGTGTAAGAAAAAGAAATTTTTCTTTTTTTTTTCACGTGTTGCATCTTTGTTGCCTGCCTGAGTTCTGTGTCCGTAAATTTAGATCAACGAAAGATCAAACAATGAATTAACCGAATATCGATATATCTACGCTAACTTTTTACTGAATAAAAATAAATTACAGAGAAATAATTAAATTTGTAGCGTCGAGACACAGAACAAAGTTTACACATAGATACTCTACAATGTGTGTGCGAAATATCGACTGTGCGAATGTGAAAAAAAAAATCAAAAACAGAAACAAAAGAGAGGCATATGATGAAAAAATTAAGAAAAAAAAAGAAAAAATATTACGTTCGTAAAATCGTTAATCGCACCGACCCGAGTGTTAATATAATGACTCTGTTTTGGTGACGTTTCAGTGACAACACCGCTGTTCACACCTGCAGTCGGTGTTGCTGCTGCCGGTTCTGGAGGACCTGGTGGTGCCGGCGCTCGAAGCTACGTCGATCCTCACACTTACGAGGATCCCAATCAAGCTGTACGTGAATTCGCAAGGGAAATCGACGCTGGTTACATCACGATAGAAGCGATAATAGGTGAGCCCAATTTCTATCGATTTCTTCTCCTACAGCGGTCGTACCAATTTTGACACAATTACTTACATTTTTTTTTCCAGGAGGGGGTGAATTTGGTGACGTGTGTCGGGGCAAGCTAAAGTTACCACCGGACGGACGTTCGGAAATCGACGTTGCGATAAAGACGCTGAAGCCCGGTTCGGCGGACAAGGCCCGTAACGATTTCCTCACGGAGGCCTCGATAATGGGCCAGTTCGAGCATCCGAACGTCATATTTCTTCAAGGTGTCGTCACCAAGAGCAATCCAGTTATGATAATAACGGAATTCATGGAGAACGGTAGCTTGGACACGTTTCTACGTGCGAACGACGGAAAGTTTCAGGTTCTTCAGTTGGTCGGTATGCTGCGGGGTATTGCAAGCGGCATGCAATATCTCGCCGAGATGAATTACGTTCATCGAGATTTGGCGGCGAGAAACGTACTTGTCAACGCCGCCCTCGTCTGTAAAATCGCCGACTTCGGTCTCAGTCGAGAGATCGAAAGCGCTACGGAGGGTGCATACACGACACGGGTTAGTAATTGCTTTTCATCCTCAAATATCCAATTTTCAAATAGCTCGAATACAAACAGAACGTAGTTTTTAAAAAATCTTAAAATTCTCATTGGCACCTTGGAGCGCAATTTCTGTTATTAGAAAGAAATCGTTACAGACATCGGTATCGTTGCTCTATCTAATGGATAAAATAATACCTCAGGAAAAACAAATTTTCATGTAACAACAAAACATTTTTTCAATATAAAAAAACATTTTTAAGTCTTAAAAAAAACATTTTTAAATATGAAAACACATTTTTAAGTCTTAAAAAAAACATTTTTAAATATGAAAACACATTTTTAAGTCTTAAAAAAAACATTTTTAAATATGAAAAAAAAAAATTTTTAATGTAAAAAAAAATTTTTTTTTAATGTGCCAAAACGTTTTTTCTTCTCAAAGGGAGGAAAGATTCCGGTACGATGGACCGCACCGGAAGCAATAGCGTTCCGAAAGTTCACGAGCGCTTCGGACGTATGGAGCATGGGTATAGTCTGCTGGGAAGTAATGTCGTACGGCGAGCGTCCATATTGGAACTGGTCGAATCAGGATGTGATAAAGTCAATCGAAAAGGGCTATCGGCTACCGGCACCGATGGACTGTCCCGAAGCGATTTACCAATTAATGCTGGATTGCTGGCAGAAGGAACGAACTCACCGGCCCACGTTCGCCAATCTAACGCAGACACTCGACAAGCTCATACGGAGCCCGGATACGCTGAGAAAGATCGCTCAGAACAGGTAAAACACGCTTCATCATATACCGACGCTCTACTTCATACACTCTTTTCTCTCACGAATCTTCTTTCGAGTATCGATTTAGCTAGTGCAGGATAGGAAGATGCAGATATTACATTAAACAAAAAACAAAAAAAAGAAGAGCGATGAGAACATAACGATAAATAGATTAAAATTTGCGATTTAACAAATAATGAAGCTATTTTAATGTCGAGGAATAGAAAACGATACGTAAGGAATAATCTTTCATTTGTTCGTTCGTTACAAAGTTTACGACAAAATATCATTCAGGGGCCTTTAAATATGTTACCACTATATGTCGCCTTCATCACGCATGCGTCGCGCGTTCCTGGGATATATTTTTGTACTTGAGAACAATATGTCTTAACAATATATCTTATCTTAGTACGAGTCTATATATATATATCTTTTTTTTTGCGATAATTTCCCGGGACAGCGCGCTCGCGCCATTCGTATATGATTTCCTTAACATGAATCATTGCCGCATGCCACGCGCGACTTTTTTCGTACACATGCCCACCATCGTGTCCATAAATTAATTTTTACTCGACGGCCGCGTGAGATGACGATAAAGAAATCGAGGAAAAGAAAAAGTGTGCGGCGAGAGGGATTGAATATACAAACGAAAATAAAGAACGATTGTGCGAGGTTGTAGGATAAGTGCGAGGCGAGCATTCCTACGAGAGGGCGCCGAGTCCGCACGTGGGGGCCTCACTCGATGCTGGGGTTTGCCCCGATTGCATTACTCGCGTTTTTGCCCCGTTAGACCGGAAGTTCACGCCAAAACCGTGCTCACGTGCGCATCCTATTCGCGCAGCTTCGAAACAACTAGAGGATTGAAAAGAAAAGAAAAAGAAAAAAACAAAAAAGTAACGAAAAGAATCCAAGAACTTGGCTGTGGCTGTGGAAACCTGATTGGCATTACTGGAAAGGGGCAAATGTTCTGGACACATTTATTTATTATATTTTTTCATATATATACATATATATTTTTTTTTTTACAAAACATCCTGTCGAGAATTTCTTCAAAATTCGCATCCGGCGTTGGATCCAAAATTAATTTATGGACGACAAGGGGATAGATACGATTTAAAAAAAAAAATTTTTTTGCGGCCATACTCTATTTTTGTATCAGTTGTTGATTTCTCTTTTTGAAAACATCGTTTTTTTTTGTGGCGGTGGCTTTCGGAAAGCTTCAATCGCTTTTGGCGCTTTTTTGTCTTTGTATTTTTTCATCTTAAATTTTTTTTTTTACAAAGCATTCCTACAAAAAGAAACCAAATTCCTCTCCACGTTTCGTATGTTCCTCTATCACGTTGTTGTCCCGAGAGAGAAACAAAAAAAAAACCGCTTTATTTACAAAAATTGTTATTCCGCCTTTATGTCCCACACAACCCCTTTTTCTGGGCTAATTCTTTGTGGTTTTGGTTTTGTGGTGTCTTTGGTACCCGTCTTCAACAACTACGACACTGCCATTCTGCCAACCAACTGTCCATCAACGATCGACCAACTGTACGACTGCGACGACAACAACAACGAACGACGATCCAATCCGATCAACAACAACAACTCGCCATCGATCATCTCGTTCGCACCAATCGTGGAAATAATGAAAAATTTTCATCGTTTATTCGTCGCGTCATGCGAAAACAACAGCGTGAGGCCGCCTGCACACAATCCGTACTACGTCACGAGCCACGCGACGCCGAGCGGAAGTGGTGGTACCGCTGTCGGTCAAACAGGACAATCGATGAACAATAGCTCAGGCGTAGGGAACGTTGGTAGCGGTGGCGGTCCGGGACCCCCGTTCGTAGATGTAACAGGCGCCGTTGGCCATCAGTCCCATCATGCCCAGTCGACTATTGCCGTTCCAGTAATGCCAGCGGGAGCCGGACGTAGCCTACACTATCACACACACGCGGCAACACACGCGTTACCCCATCAACCACCTCTGACTTATCCGAACTGGGTACCGTTCACTCACTTTGGCTGAGGGCCTCGCGACAGGTCCGAAAAACGTAAAAAAAAACAAACAGAAAACAAGAAACATTAAATAAACTATACGAAGTATAAAAAAAACAGAGCCCCTCAACGTAACACACACACACACTCACAAATTTCCCAAAATAATTGATAACGCGAATCCGACAACGATGCGATTCGATGACATTTTTTCTTGGAGATGTTTTCCTTTGAGCTTTCTTAATTCTTATTTTTACGTCGCGTAACTTCGAGAATTCCTTCCGTGGCCGGTTCGCGAACGCGTCCGGGCCAGTTTTTATTTTATTTCTTCTAAACGTATATATACACATATATATTGTTCGTAAACATTGTCATCATCGATCGTCGTGTAGAACGTTTTTTATCTTCTCGTAATCGATGTGTCACGTGTTATATAGAGATACATGAGGATATTATGATCTTTTTTCGATTAACACTTTTTAGAGGTAACTATACCGAGATCGTCGACTGAATTTGGTCGTGAGAATCAGGGTTTCGTGTTTGGGGATTGGACACCGAAGAAACTTTGTCACTGGAGATTTTCTCAAGAGCAAAGTTTGTTCGATTCTCGGACGCCGAACGCGAATTCACCGATTTCTTTTTTCTACCGATCATCTCTGTGACATCGTGTATATTTATCGTAGAAAAAGAGAACATTTCTAGAATTCGTGTTTTTTGCGATTATTATAATCGTATTTATACAATAATGGATAATTATAATAAGTATGTAGTTATTCAGTGGGACGGTGAGAGAAGGAGAGGGGAGGGAAAGGAGGGGACCGATAAGCAATTTGAGGTGGGGCAAATTCTAAATGAGATCGTTCGTTCCATAGAACGAGCGATGAAAAGTAAAAACACGTTAGCTTGAGGATTCTAAGCTTAGATCTATTATCAGATGAATTTAGTAGACATTATAGAATCTTAATAAAGAAGTTAGCGAGAAATTAAAACAAAAAATCTATAAAATAGACACAAAAGGGATATGGAGGATAAAAATTAAGCGAAGAGAAGAGACACACGAGGGGGAAGGGATAAAGTTATAGAGGACGAATCCAACCAACGAATACGTGTTAGCTTAGTGTATTTGTATTAGAAATGCAGTTTTAAAAAAACGCTATAGACTTTCCAGAAAATTCTTCGCTATTGATACAAAAGTAACTGAATTTTTGTTCTCGTTTCATTTTTTCTTTTTTTTTTACAAACAATGACAAAAGTCCGTTTACAATACATATAAATAAGATATTTATTGACACGAAACATTGAAAGAAAAAAATTAACGTATTGAAATGAAGAAAAAAAGAAACAAAAAAACGAACAAGAGACTTATCTTATTCAGCAGTGAGAGCGCGTTCGCCCTTACGCAACACAGCTCGGAACATTAGTAGAATAGTATTTTTATACTTGAAAGATAAAAAAGCGACATATTTATAGGATATATTGTAAGTCGAGGATGAGAAGAGAAAAAAATCAAGTAAGAGAGTAAGAGAGGAAACGTACGGATAGAAAAATATGAACGATCTAAAAAAAATAAAGAAATTGGCAGGTAGTTTATACATCGTGGAGAAAAAAGTCTTTCGAGCATGTCTAGACGCACCAGATGAGAAAAATGGAAAACAAAAAAAAATACGAGTTCGTAATACTCGGCAAAGACTGAACTATACATAATATACAAACGAGGCGGGAAAAGCATCTTTTTGCAATTTTTTTACCGTATCGAACAGTAACCAAATCGTAATTCTGTCGTATGTATTACATTAGTTTAAACAAAGCATTAGCAGTTGTTTTTCTTGAATGTCAGACCGCGTAAACGAAGCAATACAATTTTTCGATAAACACGTACGCAAACACACACACACGGATCACGCACATATTTATATTTCCCAACTGGCAGTCGTTATTCCCGACAAAAACATTTTAAAAAACCAACCCGAGAGATGAACAAAAAAGCTCAGACAATTATAAACGCGGCCCACAATCGTTACTCTCGCTCATCGCGTCGAGAGGATGACGAACAAAGAGATCTTGGAATTCGAGGGAGCGCAAAGAAACGCGGAGAATTTTCCAGGGCGAAACCGGAAGCGATAATGGAATATATGAGGCGAAAAGAATGATAAACATACAAAACAATATCTCGAAGAGTTCTAGATGAGATATCAATTCAATGAGACAAAAAGACGAATAAAAAATCTGCAGGTAGTAGATGACGGGAGTGAAAGAAACAAAAACAAAGAGCGTCGTAAAAGCTTTAAAAAAAAAAACAAGGTACTGCAAGCACTAACACAATACTAACGATTGTCAGAATCCGGGAAAGGGGTGCACCGCCCCCGCCCCCGCCCGCCACGTCAACGTCCAACGTGCATTCGCGC
Source organism: Ichneumoninae sp. B BG-2022a (assembly GCA_030522725.1). Lineage (NCBI taxonomy): Eukaryota > Metazoa > Arthropoda > Insecta > Hymenoptera > Ichneumonidae > Ichneumoninae sp. B BG-2022a. The sequence continues at coordinate 9,934 of JAPYZD010001734.1, forward strand.
AAAAGGTAAAACAATAACAAGCAAAACAGAACCCTCGCCCTTACCTACAAAAAAATATTAAGAAACAAAAGAAAACCAATTTAAATCAGTATTACATAATTACCTATGCTTGTGTAACTACCCCCCTCGCCCTTTTAGTTTGTCTACGCACTGCTTGCTTCATACACGCACCATCTTCTATCCATTAAAAAAATCTCTAGTGTATTTATATAACATTTATGCATAAGTAATGAATAATCAATTCCGTGTGTAAATTGTTCGCCCTTATCTATATAATTTGTCTCTGTCCGAAGACAAACGGGAATCACTATTTTTTTCATCGTTTCAATTTCTATAGTATTATTATCGCGCTAGGAGAAAACAATACCTTATTATTATTGATACCAGTTATTCGTTTAAAAGAAAAAAAGCCTATAAGTGTGCCGTGTGCAGCGTAAAATTAGGCTAAACAACACTTCCTAAGGTATAGAACAAATTTGTATATAAATACGATCTTAACGGTCTTATTGCACTATTGTATGTATATATACTACTTTATCATACAACTCCAATCCCCTTTTACCTAGGTTAAGTAATCCCTCGATTATTTTTATTATTATCATTATTTTCTTTATTATTACTATAATTATTATTATTACGATTATTACTATTATTATTATTATTATCATTATTATTATTATAATAAATAACTCTGTTGTTTCCTTTGAGATGACCTGTTGAATAAATTGTGAACAAAATCCGATAAGCTCTTGATGAACAAAAAACAAAAAAAAAACCTACCGGCTCGCGGACGAAGCTCCACGCCGCCATTTTGTGTACATAATGCACCGTATCTCCACTTCACGAAATGGATTCTCGACTATTAGAGTCTTGACGAATCATTGAGGCTCGAAACTCATCCGATGATGGAATGATGTTGCAGTAATCGTCTTCGCTACATAGAAAAGCACGAGAACATCAAGTTTTCGATTAAACGTACTTGAGTTCCAGATGTACATAAACCTCGCCCATTGTCCGGTAGAAAGACCCGAGACGAGTGACATAGTCGTCACTGGTGCGAAACGTTTCTACAATCGATGATTGTCTCGTAGATAATTATAGTTCCTTATGAGTTCCTTAGCGTTTCTTTTTTTTTGCAGAAACATTTCTCGCCAGTAATATTCTTGACTACTAGAGTCGGGACAGAGATATTCGGATCGGAAAGCGCTCCTGGCGACGGGGTCATCGAACTACCCTAACGAGGATTGACCCGCTTACAGAAGTTTCGCGACGGTCACTTTCCGATTCGAATAAACAACTCAGATTTTGTTCCAGTAAAAAAGCCCCGAATTACCTCTTGAAAACTCGTATATACGTCAGTCGTATATCTATCCAAATGGAGTGTGAATTGATAGCCTCTAGAAGCTAAAATCGTTTAAGCGTCAACGAGAGAAACAACTAACACATATTATTTCCTATTCGCAGAGGCACAAATCCATTGGCGCCGGACGCAGTGGACCTGACGCAATTGACGTCGGTCAGTGAGTGGCTGGCATCAATCAAGATGTCAAGATACGCGGAAAGCTTCGAACGAGCGGGTGTAACGACCCTCGAAGCGGCAGCGCGAGTTACCGTACAAGAATTAACGGCCCTCGGCATAACGCTCGTCGGTCATCAGAAGAAGATAATGAACAGCGTTACTGCGCTGCGAGCGCAAATGTCCGCAACGTCGCAGGGTTTTCTTGTTTAAGAGATTTTTTTTTTTTTTTAGAAACCGAAGAAATCAACAAACAAAAACAAAAAGGGACAAACGAAAGAATGAAACAAACAATTGTTTTGAAGTGAAAACGTAATCGAGATGGTGCCCCGTACCGATTTCGTGGTTTTAGATTAAGTTGGATCGTTTTGTGAAAGCGATCCTAGCGTCACCTACGAAGACTTCGAGATCGCGAACGATAAAACTCGCGTTTACCAGTAAACGCACACTGAATTGCGTCTCGTAGATAAGTAGTCTGACGACGAGGAAAAGTAAAACGTATCGCGAACTTACGACATTCCAAATGTATCAACGCTATTATCTCGACGTGAAACTCGAGGGACTGATATATTGATGTAAAAAAAATCGAAACAAACTATTACACAACTTGCAACTACAAAACGACGAGAACCACAAGAATTGCCAACGTCGGATGCAACAAACGAGCGACTGAATGCATAAACCACTGCCTGAATTTGCTTTACAATTTACATATTAAGCAAGAGAACGTGACATGTTGAAAAAAACGGGGAAGTCCCCTTGACACAGACGAGAGGTACTGAGAAATACGTAATACAGCGAAAGAATAACGGCCTAATAAACGCCGTTCGATAAAGAAGAGATAACAATATGGCGTATAAAATACGAAACGTCTTTGAAAGAGGGATCGAAGAATACAACAATTGCTCAACGATTAGACGAGATTTGTTGCTAGCACAGCGACGAAAGAGTATTGAAAAAGAAGATAAACGAAATGGTCGACGGTGAGCGTATTACAAAATGGCGGATCTACGAACCGACAAATCATTGACGAGTCAGCCTTTTACCGGTGTGAAGTAGGGCGAGATTTTTAATAAGTATAAATTAAACAAATATAAAAATGCGACAAACGATTCGATGAAAATCGTGTCTCTTAGAGCAAAAAAAAAAAAAATGTGAATGGCCTCGCCACGAGGGCGCTCAGTGAATGTTTTATAAATATCTATTTAATTATCGTATAACGCTTAAAATTACTGTTAAGTAAATGCAAAAAAAAAGAGAATGAACCTCGTTTTTTTAGTAGAAGAAGAAACGGGGACGAAGTTTAGACGAAATATAATCGAGATTTTTTTTTAAGTATTCATCTTGCCTCTTTTTCGTTGCTTTGTTTTTATTAACGTAAAATATTGTAGATTCTAGTTATGAAATATAAATATGATCTGTATAGAGAAGCCTGACGAGTGTGTCGATGGCTCAAACCCACCAGGGCGTGTCGGCTGTGTTCGAGCATAGATTGTACGACCTTCTGGCGTTAGACCAACGATATTATTATTGAAATACTATCCGATTATGTGCCAATGCGAGACTGCCCCTTCCCTCTTTCCTCGAATAGCGATGAAATTGATTGTTCAGTTTAAAAAAAAATATTAAATCGAAAAAGAGAGAGTGCATGTAATCTTTCGATTGATCCAAGTCCATTTGGCACGCTAAAGAAGAGCATAGCTTTTTTTGTCTCCCTTTTTCACGCTATGATCGTGCTTCGCGATCGGGGTTACAGTATAAAGAAAATTTTCTATATAAATATTATAAATAGTCTTTATTACCCTTATAAATAGATGACGAGAAAGGAGATTTATCGAGCGTGTGTGTGTGCTACGCGTGAATGAGAGAAAAAGAAAATCTATATAATTACGATATATATAGCATTAACAGAATAGAATGTCCGTGAGAGGGTGTGTGTGAGAGACAAGTGGAAAACAGAGTTTGGGTATAATGTGGTGATGTGGCTTACTCGTTTAGTGGAAAACGAATGATAAAACAAAAAGAGGTTCGGGAGACCGATTCAATAAATTTCAAACGAAATTCATAAATACGTTAGACATATCAACGTGTACTGTATAATAAAAAAGAACACATGCGAACACTAAGTCGTAATGAAATGCAATTTGTGAAGGTCGTGACTGAACGAAATAGCGTATAGAAGCAAAAATACGCGCAAATAAATTCACACTCGGAGTAATGAAACCGACCGCAAAAATTAATGTGAGGAAAATATAACTAAAATAGTAATACACATACACACTTACACACACACACACACACACACACACACACACACACACACACACACACACACTCGTCTTTAACCGATTCAACGAATTCCATTACGAAGCGATAATCAACGTCCATTCCAATAATAAAAAAAGAAAGAATAGAAGATTTAAAATGAAGAAAGTAACGCGATAGATAGCCGAGAGGCGAGATAGATTGTGTATAAAAACAAAAATTGTGGAGGACTACGAACGACGAAGATAAAAAAAAAAAAAAAACACCAACAGTCGGCGAAAAGCCAAAGGACGACACGCATCGCTCTGAGAAGCGATCAAGATTCAATAAAATGAAACAAACAACAAAACAAAACAAAGCCTACGACGAGAGAAGACGGTGGAAGAAACAAAACACAAAAAGAAATACGAGAAAAGCAATAAACGTAAAGATAGAACGAAATGAGAGAAAAAAAGCCCAATGCAGATTTTTTATATAGAGAATGTTAAAAAAATTTCAGAAGATATTAATTATCAATGATAGCGCTATTACATCTTCCTAAATGTTCGTAATTAAAGGTTATAAAGTGATGATGATTATTGATGCGAGACGCGACCGATGGGAAAACAACGGGGTGCGTAAGAAAATGAGATTTATAAAAGTAATATGTGGCTAAAGTAAGGGAGCGATAAGTAGCGAAGATAAAAGGCGCGAATTTCGAATAAGATTGTAATCGTTACTGCAATGACTTGACGATGATTATAATTGGGAGATTCGGCATTGGCGCCGAAGAAAAAAAATACAAATTTTAAGCATCTTTCTGAGCCGTAAACTATTTGTGTCTAGCGATGAGAGAAACGGAAGTGAAGACGATAAAGTGCGAAGGGATAGGAAGATACGAGGATACGATAGATTGTAAATAGGACTGACAAATTTTCGAACGATACGCTGATTATTACGAGAGCATCTTTTGGTCTTTTTTTTATCAATAGATCGGAAGAAGTTGGGAAAGAGCGAAGGACAAGATCCAAACCGGAGTTTCTGTGAATCGTCGAAGAGCCTCGTAACTTTTTTTTATTCACTCGATTTTTCCGTTGAACGCTTCTGTGTACTACTATTTATTAAAACGAAAGCGAAGATGAGGGGAAAGACGAAAAGACGAAAGATAAAAACAAACTTATTTATTATTCAGAGATCTGACTAAATTAAAGAATCCTCTAATCGTCCTGTAGGTTTTATCTAATTATTATGATTATTAACGAGAGTTTCCTTTCCTGCGTTTTGTTGTAAGTTTGAAGAAAATAAAAAATCGACAATGTAAGCTCCCGGGAGCAAAGAAGCAAAGGGAATGAAGGGAGGAAAGCAATGTGAAGCGACGAAAGGAAACACGATTTAGTCCACAGTGCAGCTACGATATAGTTTTAACAACGAGAAACAGCGAAAGAAAAACAAAAGACTTCAATATTATCAGATCCTCGATGGATTCATATTTTTTCTTCTTTTTTTACGTTTTCTATTTAACAGATAAAAGCGATCGACAGATCGAAGGATGAGAAGAAAAAAAAATTAATAGTTATTTGCATCGTCCAAGCTGAGTGTATTAACTTATTATCGGTTGAAAGAATTGCGCCTCGAGAGCGAAATATATTGTACAATAAAGTATCGTGAACAAATCAGTCACGCAAATACGAAAATACGGAAAATGAAGAAATGGTAAAATAAATGATAAGGCCAAGGGAGACATTGAGAGAGGAGCGGAAATAGAGATGGAGTGTGGAACACAAGTAGAAAGTGAGATAGAAGTGATAGATGGGGGGGGAGAGAAGCGTCAACAAATTTTGGGATGTGTCTAAAACATTTTTCCTATGGTGTTGTCAAGACGATGTTGAATGTACATAAGATATAATAAATAACATACCTTATACGATGTATACCTCGTACGAAGTTTAATGATTTCAATTTTTTGTTTTACCTCGACTCGTTTGCACTTTTATTTATTAACATTTATTCATCGATTTGCAAACAGAAAATAACAACACAAAAACATGCTTCAATTATTTTCAAGGGAATCTTGTAAGAGAATAAATTGTATCGATTTGTGTAGTGGTCATTCGATTCATTGCTCGTAATACAGCTCTGTCGGTAAGGAAGTTACATTCATGAATTCGCAGCAGGTTATCAACACCAGACGTGTTAGAACTTTGCTCTACAAGTAACATTTTTCGGCTGGTCGGATCCTCCCGGATTTGTCTCGCGACCTATCGAAGAGGCAAGCGCAGATGTGAAAAACAAAATATAACAGAATAATAGTTTTGATAGACTTGGCCCGCACTACAGTTTCGTCGGTAAGGAAGTTACATTCTCGTATTCGCAGCAGGTTACCAACACCAGGCATGTCAGTACTTTGCTCTTCGAGTAGCATTTTTCGGCGGGTCGGATCCTTGCGGATTTCTCTCACGACCTCTCGAAGAGGCGAGCGCGAATGTGAAAAACAAAACAAAATAAAATCGTAACAATGTCAAATTTAGGTAACAGAATAATAGTTTTGATAGACATGGATTGTTTCTTCTGTCAGGTGGAATCGCGTCTACGGCCGGATTTACAGGGCAAACCGGTTGCCGTCGTGCAATATAACCAATGGAGATCCGGAGGGTGAGTCGATTTGTTTGGTTAGTTCAACGACAATCAACGTTATCCGTTAATCGTAACGACGCTGCATAAAATTGTCAGTATAATCGCTGTCAACTACGAGGCGCGAGATTTTGGAGTAACGAGACACATGCGCGGAAACGAGGCCAAGGAAAAGTGTCCCGAAATTGTTCTCGTCAGCGTACCCGCTCTCCGAGGCAAATCCGATACATCCAAGTACGTAAAACCAACTAAAACTTATACTATGTTATTATTATTGTCACTTTGCAGGAAGTAAGTTTACAACTTATAAAATGTGCATCGAGATAAACAAATTTGTACTTTGTCTTCACGTTAACATGTGTGTATCTAACACGTTTTTGAACGTTTTATCGATCCCGAATTGATTATGGCATCTGTTTGCCTGTTACCTGCATCAACGACTGTTTGACAGTGTGTGTTTCCATGGGTTTCTGTCAAGCATATATATAACAATATATATCAAGGATATTTAATTTCATTTTTAATTTCTTTTTATTCAACGGTTTTCTCCTTGTACGCCTGGTTTACATTAAGCGCTGATTCAGAGCTTGGAATAATAATTTATATAATGATAATGGATAATAAACAAAGATGAAGTTTACTAAAACCCCTGGATGTTTTACAACTGTATTACATACATTAAACGATTTAATTATTTTAACGAGTAGCATAGCATAGACTTCACTTTTATTTTTCCGTTCTCCCAGGCAAATCCGATACATCCAAGTACGTAAAACCAAGTAAAACTTATACCATTTTATTATTATCGTCACTTTGCAGAAAGTAAGTTTACAACTTATAAAATGTGCATCTAGATAAACAACTTTGTACTTTGTCTTCACGTGAACATGTGCGCAACTAACATGTTTTTGAACTTTTTATCAATCCCGAATTGATTATGGCAGCTGGTTGCCTGTTCCATTCATCAACGACTGTTTGACAATGTGTGTTTCCATTATTTTCTTTGAAGCATATATATAATAATATATATAAAGTATATTTAATTTCATTTTTAATTTCTTTTTATTCAATGGTTTTCTCATTTTACGCCCAGTTTACATTAAGCGCTGATTCAGAGCTTGGAATAATAATTTATATAATGATAATAGATAATAAACGAAATTGAAGGTCACTAAAACCCCTGGATGTTTTACAACTGTATTACATACATTAAACGATTTAAGTATTTTAACGAGTAGCATAGGACTAGACTTCACTTTTATTTTTCTTTACCGTTTACTACCCTGGCCTGTTATTTTAATGCTACTGTATTGACCATCTTTTTAAAGATCTCGAAGTTCGGTGTTGCAAATTCATTGCCGAGGCTGATCATTCAAATTATATTTTATTAAATTTTTTGGTATTGGGAAAGGTTGACAAAAAAAAGTTTGATGCAAATGCATGAAAACAATATTAAATTTAATATTCTGTGATATTCTATATGTAACGCACAGGGCACGAATGACGCTAAAAAATGTTAATGCTCAATACTCAATATACTTTACGCACTATATTATGTTAAATCACATAGGCTATATTTTATTTTTTCATAAAAGGGTTTTGACCCGCTGATCCATAAATAAATAAATAATGTTAACAGATATCGTTCAGCCGGAAGAGAAGTTGTGGAAGTGTTGAAGAAGCACTGCACCATTATAGAGCGGGCAAGCGTGGACGAGGCTTACTTGGACATCACAGAACTCGTGGAGCAAAGAATGGCCTCCGCGACAGACCGCAAACGCCTCATAGCTTTCCTGGCAAATACATTCGTGGTTGGCTACTGCGACAACGAAAGTAACGAAGAAGGTACATCTTCATTAAATCTTCAAATTTACGTGTAGCGCGTCTACCGGCGTTGTTTAAACACAGTACGAGAAAATCATATTTCCGACGCGACAGTACATGCAATAATTGGCAGAACAAAGGAGGGACGGCGTGGAGAGATGGATTAACGAGACGTGCGATGATTTGGGCGACGCGCAATCGAGAAAACTCGCTGTAGCTGGAACTATCGTCGAGGAATTGAGAGCCGAGATTTACGCTATTTCGAAATTTCGATGCTCCGCCGGAATATCGTACAACAAGGTATGTGCATCGTCAAAAAAAATTCCTTTCAATCGATTATTATAATTGTGGACGATTGATCGTAGCTAATTTTTAAATGACCTAATGGTTTTTACAGATTTTGGCGAAACTCGCCTGTGGACTTCACAAACCCAACAGACAGACCATACTGCCTACCGCGGCGGTTCCGTCCCTCTATTCCACGCTGCCGGTTAAAAAAGTTCGCAATCTCGGAGGAAAGTTCGGCAGTATCGTCACGGAGTCTTTGGGATGCAACGTTATGGCGGATCTGATGCGCTACACGCTGGAAGATCTGAAGAAGCGTTTTGACGAAAAAACCGGGTACGCAGTACCGACGATCTTCACCCACGATCTATGATTATCAAATCGTTAACTGATTTTAGCTTTTCACTTTAATACAATTAATAAAACGTATAAATCCGTGCAGACATTGGCTGTTTAACATAGCGAGAGGTATCGACAACGAGCCCGTGACTACGAGACTCGTATGCAAATCGATTGGATCCAGCAAGAATTTTCCTGGAAAGCAGGCAATAGTCAAACTACAAGTGGTGAGTTAACGGTGTTTCAAATTGAATAAAAATAATAAGTTTTTTTTCAATTAATGATTCATGAACGATTAATTTATTTATAATTTATTATTATCAATCTGCTCACTCCGCCACGACGGACAGTTTGTAACGAAGTTTATTTTTCAGTTGAAACACTGGGTGACCGAGCTGTCGATAGACGTGAGCGATCGTCTTGAGCAGGATCTCGAAGAGAATCAACGTCGTGCCACGACGCTAACAGTTGGTTTTCATTATTACGAGGATCGCAAGGTAATATCGCAGACTCGATCGTGTCCGTTGAAGTCGTACAAGCCCGACAGAATCGCGAGTCAATCGATCGATCTCATAACGAGATCGACGCAGAAGCCGGTCGCTCACATAAGTATCGCAGCTACCAAATTTGTCCAAGCTAAGGGAAGTGGGAATTTCGTGAATTACTTCAAAAACACCGTTGCACCAAAATCGGGCGATTCGCCGGGTACTCGGGCTTCCGTGGGTGAAGAAATTTTTATCGAGCCGAGCGAGACCTGCCCGGAACCTGATGATAGCGCGGCCGTCGATTCCGAATTCATTACCACGGACGATTCGAATCCCTGCAGGACGGAGGAGCCAGAAACGTCCGAGAAACCGAGACAAGCTGCAGAGTCATTTTTCGCCAAACAAGCGCAGAATCGAAACGAAGATTCGAAGCGCGTCGAGTCCATTTCACCGAGCACAGCGATACTGGGCAGTGCCCAGTTGAAAAAAGCGTTGAATCGTGAGAATTTGAAGAGCTCTTTCTTCATGAATTTCCTGAAAGACGCGAAACCGGATGTAGTAAACGATTCGCCGAAATTGGCTTCGCCGGAATTGGCTTCGCCTTTACGCACAGAAGAGCCAACATCTCGCTCGTCGCATCCTGTAAATCCTGTGGAGACGTGCGTGCGACAAAAGGATACGAACGAGAGAAGAGAACAAGAAGAGAAGGTTGAAAAACCGGCCGCAGAGAGTGTTCTCTTGACGCAATTGCAAGAAATATTTCCCGACTTGGAAAATATTGATCGCAGCGTCGTTCAGCTATTACCGATGGAACTGCAACGAGTGGCGAACTGTTATTTGAAAGCGAAAGTGAGCCAAAAACCACAGACTCTCAAAAACCCTACAAAGGTTTCGAAATCTAAAGCTGGTAAATCGAAAAAGAGCGACCCGACTCGTTCCACAAATTCGTTTCAGAATTTCTTTGTCAAGAGAGATCCGAATTCCGAAGCCGGATCAACAATGCGAAAGTGCACAGAGTGCAATCAAATGATCAAAATCGCCAAGTACTCGGAGCACAAAGATTTTCACGTAGCGCAAGATTTGCAGAGAATGATGAATCAGTCTGAGGCGAAAGAAGCTTTAGGCTCGACAAATAACGGTAGAACCTTTGAAAGTTCGACGGAATCGAATTCATTCAAACGACGATTGTCGGACGAATCCCCGAAACCCAATAAAAAAGCAAAAAGTATGTCGTCGTTTTTTTGTGTATAGATAAATCAATTGAAAACCACAATTTGACACTACGATAGTCATGTAAGGAAAGTTAAATGTCTCAATGGCTAATCAAGTAATAACAAATGAGCAAGACTAGCTATTTTTATTGAAACTTTTTTTTATCTTCAAATCTTTAAGAGAGAAATTAGTAATATATTGAAGCCATGCAAACTGTACATCCATCGTATTGGCTTTGTTTTAAATACACATTATTATTTTTATACAAAATTTTTCGGGTTTGTAGCATTATCGGCGCGTGAGCTAAATTACGTCTCACGCCGAGGACTGATTTCAATCCATCCACGGTATAATGTTCAAGTTGGCGTAAATATATCACTTGATCAATAGTCACACGTTACTAGATTAATTCGGTGAAGCTTATAGAGATTGATTTTTTTTTGTTCAATAATGCTGCTGTTGTCCGCCCCTGCCTCTCTGATTCCATCCACCCTGGACTCTGCCACCTCGTCCACGGCCACTTCCCCCGCCGCCCCGACCTCCTCCTCCCCCTCTTTGATATTCGCCAGCTCTGCTGTTCCCGTAATACCCCCCTTGATCCGTGGATCCTGACGAGTATTGAGTATCTCGGAATTGCTCGTCGCGGTTCTGACCGAAATTCTTTGAGGCGTCCTTGTGATCTCTGAATCCTCCTCCTCCTCCTCCGCCGCCGCCGCCTCCACGACCTCGACCACCCCTGAAAATGTAATTTATTCAACTTAGTGACGATTCATCTATGGTTGACCGTTCAAATGATTAAGATTAACTGCGTTCGTCACAATTATATTTACAACTTTTCGAAGAAATTTTCTCAGCGAACGAATCGATCGAATCGGTTTACCTGAAGGACGGTCCATCGGGTGCACGATCCTTCTGCCAGGACGGCATCTCAGGTGGCGGAGGCTCTTGATCGTGCGGTCTTCCGCCTCGATCCGGTACAGCACCGATTATAACTTTGTTCACTCCGCTTCGTGTATTCTTTCGAACTGCAGCATTGCTGGTCTTCTCGATGATCGCCAAATCCTCTCGCGCCGCTAACAGATGAGCGAGGGTTACGTTCGGTTGATTCGACATGAGGTTTCTCTTGTTGTGGTAGAGAGAATTCAACTGATCCTCTTTCGGCTTTATCCTATCAGACCACTGAAACATAAAACGGCTTTTACAAAAACGGCAAAGGAGACAAGAAAATTTAACCCTTCACGTACAAGAGCGTGACTATTCAGGCTCCGCGGCTTGAGATGTAAATATAAATTTCGAACAACAATAGCACACTGTATTTTGACGATAAAAATATTATTTTACACAAATATAATATCGTGAAAATTACTCTTCGGAGTATCTTTTCGAATACCGATATCATCAATTTTTGTTGCGATTTTTCTACCGCTCAATGTAAGTATTCACTGCGCGAGAATCTCGGCCGAATCACCCGGAATCGAGGTCTTCGCTCAGCGAGAAAGGTAAACGGCCCAGTTTCCGCCGCTGTCCCAGTTACCGCCATTAATCGCAATTTATACTAATAATAAATACAGTATACGTTAAATACAAACGAAATTAATAAAATATTCCCTTTGACAATTGAAGATGGCGTAAACTGGGTCTAAAAGTGGCGGAAACTGGGCCGTTTCCCGTACGTAAAGGGTTATCCCGTACGTGAAGGGTTAACAAACAGCGCGAAAAATCTATCTACCAGAAACGATTGCACGGTAACGTCCAATCGTTTGAGCAGCATGTCCCTCCTCATTTTGTACTCGACGTTCATGTCCTCTTGGAGTTTGTTCAGCTTTTCCCATTGAGCCGGCGAGAGTTCGCCGATGAACAGCGGTTTTCCGACGAGCTCCGGAGGCGTCGATGCGATGATCTCCGTCAGTTTACCGTTCAGCTTCTTGTACAGCATGTCGGCCGAAATATTGTCGGGTGGCTTTTGAAACTTCAACGCCACCAACATTTCCTTCAGGCATTTGGCCGTGTCGCTCTCGTGCTAAAAATTTGCAAAAAACCAAAATCATGTTATCAACATTTTACATAAAAAATCATTTTTCAAACGAAGATGAGCAGCTCGATTTGTGAGCCTTTGTGCTCACTATAGTCAACTCCAATTTATTGGCTGCCTCTGGTTTTCTCGCCGCTGATATCTTGCTAGCCATAAGTTCCGTCACCAAGTAGTCGACTAGCAACGTACGCTCTTTTTTTGTTGACAATCTCTGATTGACATTGCCGCTCGTCAACTGCTGATTGACGCATCCCAATTCTTTCAGGAAGAGACTCAGTTCCAGGAGAAAGGAGCTTGCGTCTTCGGGACACGTGGCCGCGTGTACCTTCTCATCCAAGTCATAGAAGGACGCCAACTGATCGGACAGCCAAGCGATCAGAGTAGTGAATTCTACGGACTTTGGGCCTTTCTCCAGAGCCTCCGATAGTTTCTCGGGCGTCAGCGACGATCCGTCGTACCTGCCAACATTGTGTCATCAGAAATCAGGTAAACATGAACACATAAACATTTCAACAACACCAGACAAAATAATGAACATGTTCTTTGAATTTTGCAAAAGATTTGTACCGGACGTTGAAATATGAATGACGGTAAAAAATAGTTTTTAAATAAAATTAGTGGTTTTTTTTCTCCTTCGGTTATTTATTGATATTGATTTGTGAGCGAGTTTTTTTTTTTTGTCGTGTCACTGAAATAGCGAAAATAACCTAATAACTCACCCGACGTCTTCGAGACTTTGAAGTAAATCAGCTTCCATGATATTGATAAATGGAAATTGAGATCAATTGAAAGTTATCGCTTGTTCGCGTCTGGTTATTGACAAGCAGTTTGAAGTTCTTAGCTTTACTAAAAAAAAAATTTACATTATAGTCGAGAGCCGACAGCCGGTTAAGATTGTCGTCACCCGTCAACGCCAACCCTCTGCCGGGGTAACATATAGGTGGCCGAAAACGAATCCTCTATTATTACCAACCTCTCCCAACGCAAAGTCTCTAGCACATTACGGCTCACAAACCATTTCCGTACAAGAGACCC
>JAPYZD010001735.1:0-20470 GCA_030522725.1 Ichneumoninae sp. B BG-2022a
TAATCGTTGATTTTTTATTTTTTTTTATAGAACAAAAATCAACGATTACTTAAAAATCTGAAAAAATTCATACTTATTCAGAAAAATAAACGAATCATTTTCATAAAAAAAAACGTTTTGTTGCCGGGTAATTTGTTAACCAATTAATTTTTTGATGATTTGGTTAATAACATTTTGCAATTATTATTATGCAAAATTAATCTTCTCAGTACCTTTAGTATACATGATTATTTTTCAGGTTTTTTCACGATCAAGAAGTACTTGCAATTTTCTCTTATCCTTGTCGAACTTATGCGAAGTCAGCGCGCAGCGAGACTCCCTCCTTAAATAATCATTTTCGACCAGGCAAACCTTCCTGGTCCCCTTAATGGTCCCAAATGTGTCCCTTTCAATCCCTTTCAATTCTATCTTACCGCACGTTACATTAGAGCCACTTGCCATTTGTTGATATTTTAGGAAATCTAATCACCGTAGGTACCTCCTATAGTATATCTGCAAATGACAACCGCGACAAGATCCTTGCCAAAAAGACATAAGGCCCCGCGTCGAAAACCTCAAACATCCGCCAATGCGACATTGGAGTTCACGTTGAATATCCAGTGTATACATTATTATTGCAATATTTATATTTCGGTAGGTTCGCGTGTTCAATTCACGCATTAACCCCCTGTATTATCGGGTCCGAGGAGAATGAAGTTACTCACATACGGTTAACACACAACGGTCCCCCGATACACGCGCTCGGAGTTTATTATTAAATCTCCCAAACAATATCGTCATTCGCTCGTACTCCTCCCTTCCGGTGCCGCGCTACCGTTCGTGTGTACATAACATTCCATGTGTAATCGATTCAGCGAATTTTATTACCTTTTTCCCAACCCCTTGTCTAAACCCTCTTTCCTCTCGGCTCGGCAAATACCCTACATTGTCGACAATATTGAGTTATGGAGTTTTATATATATAAAAAAATGGAAAAACAAAGGGATCCTCGCTGGAGCGGTTGGGTCGCGCATGTAAATCTGCAACAATGGAATTACCAACGATTTTAGCTCGGGGGAGAGCTAGGTTACTCTACCCCTTCCAATGAACGCTACCGAGCACTCTCTCCGTACGTCATCCAACCCTTCACCCACTATCCCGTTTCATTCGGCGTTATGTATGATTTAGCGAGATTTTTTTTCGGCTTTTCGCGGCCAGTAATATAGAACTTGATATTAACCCTTTTACACCCCCCCCCCCTCGCCCCGGTGAATAATAGCTCTGGGGGTTAATCGTTCTCGTGTAATTCATGGACCATCATAACTTGCGTGGGACCCGCTTAATCACTCACTTTCACTTTTTCATCACATACGAGGTATGTAAGGAGAGAAAGTATTGTTATGTAGATTACAATACAAAATAATTGCGATACAAAAAAATGGATTTTCAGATTACAGTGTAGACTATAATCTGACAATCCACTTTTTTTCAAAAACATTGAAACATTGAAACATTGAAACATTGAAACATTGAAACATTGAAACATTGAAACATTGAAACATTGAAACATTGAAACATTGAAACATTGAAAACATTTCAACATTTCAACATTTCAACATTTACATGTCCTGGAGGAATCGTCAGTTTCCCATTTTCGTCCGTCCGATTATAGGTCTGTGCCGTCTGAAAACAATAACTATTCAAAGGGACTTCGGTTAGCAGCAAAATTTGCTGTCTTCTACATATAAAATGTAGTTTTTGTATTGAATTTCGAATTAAATCATCCGTCCTTTTCGGTTGGTACTTCACGTTATTTCTTTTCACAGTCGGACGTTTATTTGTTTTTCCCACGATATTCAAGTCCCGAGGAATGATAGATATTTTCTACGCGAAAGAAATCACGTTGCCCTGGGGATGACCCTTCGAGAAATTGAGACCGCCATATCGATTCCCTCGTTTTCTCGTGGAAGTCTTGGTTGTCCCGGTGAAATGAAGTTTCCTTGCCTCCCACGTCTCCGTCTGCCGATCGAATTGCTACATCTCGAACGATGTCTGCAGTCCGCGAGACCGTCCCCAAAGGAATATCGGGCAGGGTGAGATACGACGCGGCGATGAGCGAGAACCGGACACAGTTCCGGTGAAGCAGTGGGTTCACTTTGAAACGTGGTAATTGCATTCTGGTTTCAGGATACGCGTCCGTAGTAAGGAATACTTGTGTAAAAGAAAAAGCTTGTGCAACGTGGATGGGGTCAGTCTGGCTGGCGGTTACATCCCAGCAGTGGCGCGGGACCGCGCCAGGCGTGAGATACTGGCCAGTCTCGTGCCAGTGCAGACAAGACCAGCTCGATCAAACCAGACCTGGGTACGCTGAGAGAAGGATCTAGTAAAAATTTTCGATCATCGAAGAAAAATTATCATGCACAGTAAAAAAATAATTTCGTAAAATCGGAATGCAAAATTTCGGGAAAAAAAATTTGTTAAACAAGTGACACGTTTGTCACTTATGAGAATATACGAACCTGTCCTTTTGTTTTCCGTGTCGTTGAGAATTTCAGTTTGCACTTTTGTTTGTAAAACTAAAAAATTAAGAAACAACAAATTACCGATCACTTTGGTCTCGTGATTGGAGTACTAGCCTCGAGAACAAAAAAGTTTGTACTTTTTACAACAACTTATTGTTCACAAATGTCCACAATTTTTTATTTGTTAATATTCTAGTTTCACAAAGGAAAGTACAAACCTAAAATTGTCAATGACACGGGAAATAAAAGGACAGCTTCGTATATTTGAATAAGTGACAAACGAATGTGTCATTTATTTAACAAAATTATTTTTACGAAATTATATTTTACTGTGTACCATGAGTTACGGTGTAACTAATGGTAGTACGCAATTAGAGCGCTACCTATGGTGGAAAATCTGAGATTTTCCAGTGATTTTCACCGTATAATATCTACGAAAAGTTCTTATAAACCAGCACTTCCTACCATAGGTGGCGCCCCTGTTCCCGACCGCTATGTGCTATGGTAATATCTCTGGAGCGATACAGTAATATTTACTAAATCCTTCTCTCAGTGTACGAGCTTTCGCACTGCTGATCCGTCTCTTACGCCGACCAACTTGTCTGATCCAAAAATGATTGGAAAATTTAGTTTCGCCCAAAAACCCCGTTTTGCCCCGTTGCCCCATTTTGCCCCGCTCTACCCTATATATGATCTACACACACAGAGTGGCGTACACTACATGCCCAAACTATAGTGAGGTGTTGGCGTTAACTCTTCCGCTACCTATGGTGGAAAATCTGAGATTTTCCAGTGATTTTCACCGTAATGTCTACCAAAAGTTCTTATAGGGTAAAAGTGGTGAATATGGCCCACCTCGATTAACACGTAAATCAATGGTATATGGACTGGTCCATATTCCCCACTTTCACCCTAAACCGGTACTTCCTAGCATAGGTGGCGCCCCAGGAACCGACCTCTATGTGCTATGGTAATATCTCTCATATATTTACTGAATACAGTGATATTCACTGAATCTGAGCTTTCGCACTGCTGATCCGTCTCTTACGCCGTCCAACTACGAGTAGCGATACCGACGTCACGGGGTGTTCGTCACCTCACAGGCAGATGAGAAGCGTGGCAACGCATCGGCTTGTTTATCGATCCTAAGATAAGGTGAAAGTGAAATAGTGAGGTAGTTGGAAAGAGGGTAAACGAATGAGACACTCGGTCGTGTTACTCCAACCCCTGGCGTTAATGAGTTTCACGTAGATTTCGGCAAACGCGGTATGTATACACAGTATATATATATATATATATATATATATATATACACACACACACACACACCCCCACACGGAGTGGCGTGCACTACATGCCTAGAACCAGTGAGCTGTCGGCGCTAACTCGGCTGTATTGCTTGGCTGTTGCTGCGTGATCCTATTTTCGTCCGTTGACACGAAACCGCGGTTGCTGAACGGATGTGTCGCCTCCTCTTTGCTCCTTCCGAACACCCCACCCGGTGGAGCTATTGCGCGCGAGTCGAAGTTCAAAGCTGACGGAAAGTCGCCGTCGGTATTCAGCAGTGTGGTATCTGAGTGCAACCCCGCCTCCTTTTCCCTTGTGACTTTTCGCACCTGTGGCGACAGTGACGAGGCGGGCAAAGGGTGGCTACGACAAATACTGCGAGTAATAGAGAGCGTGTTACACCGAATGACACGCAAAACAAACCCTCAATAATTAATTGGATATCGAACGAGGGTGAATAGTAACGTCAACATGGAGAAAAATAATTAGTTGACCTATCAACTAATTTGTTAGCCCAACCAAATAAACCAACTGGATATTTAACCACGTAGTTAGTTGTACCCACTAATTATCTTTTTCCCCGATGCTCTAGATGTTCCTCCGTTGTGTGACTGCTTATCGTCATGTTGTTTTCACATATGCCTATTTTTCTAGACTGATCAATGTTTTCTTATTTTTTATTGTATTTTTTTGCGTATTCGGGTATTTTCTTGGTCATGTATTTTTTTTTTTGCATACTTTATATTTTCTTATTTTTCATCATATTTTTTTTGTGTATTCTTGTTATATAGCTTATTTTTCATTCCATGTTTTCTGCGTATTTTAATTTTATTATATTCTATTCTATTCTGGTAGAAGTAATAGTAATTTATTAACAGTGAATAACATGGAACAGTTTTCTTTTTTATGCATAAGAGACTTATATTACATACATGCTGAAAATTGGCCATCGACCGAAGTCCTTCAGCCACGGTTTTTCATCGTTTTACAATAAAAATGTTTTATTATCATTTTAGGTATTAGTACCTAAAAAGTAAAAATTAAAAATGTCACTTTATTTCTTCGTTGTTTATTCTTTCGAGTTGCTGGTTGTACGTGTTGGGTGCACTGTTAAAATCAATTGTAAATTTAATGTACTGGAACTTGAAATTTGCTAACATTACACATATTAATTAAGCATTAATGTACTTTGCTTGCGAAATAAATATACCAAATATTAAAATGACAAATCTTTTGCTTGAAATTTACAAAAAAATTTATGAAAAATACAAATTTTACTGTAAAATTGCAACGTACATGTGTTTGAAATTTCAGAAACGGTTAATGTAAAAAAGCTTCAAATACTGTTCATTAATTTTCAAACCAATTGTTTTTACAGTATGTTATATTCTATTTTTCTTATCATTTGTCATTTTGGGTTGTAAGGATTATTTGTATCCTTACGACAAGAACACGAAATGAACGAATCTATCTATCTATCCATAATCCAATCGCATTTATCGCCGATAACGGAGATAAACCATTTATACGGCCTTAGGCCGTATTAATGGTATTACGTATTAATTTACGTGTTAATCGAGGTGGGCCATATTCACCACTTTGACCCTATAGATATTTTCTCATTCAGATGATTTTTTCCGAGCAAGAGAAATTGTACAAGAACGAAGAATAATTCAAGGCCTGCAGCGATCAACCCTCAATCAGGATATTGAACGGCGTGCACCGCGTACAGAGTAATTAATCACCGCCGCCGGTGCGCTACACGTGTCGTATCGAACAAGCATGATTATTTGTTAAGGTTAAATGGAAGCCAAGCGGGTGTGCTCCGCGGAGTTGTATTTTTATTGCGTTATTTTTGTGACGGGGCAAAGAGGTCTTCGTAGTTCAGTGAAAAAGTCGGGCTGGCTCGTTAACTCCTCTTCCGGCCTCACCCCGATCATTTATCTTTACCGACAAACTCCCGACTATCCTTCGCGAAGCGCAAGACCCAGCCCATCTCGCTCTTCTCTTGGTCTTTCCCTCTGGCTCGAACCACCCCCTCCATTCGCCGTGCAACTCGAACCCACTCTTTCGATGTACTTCTTGCGAGACTTTCGTCTTAACGAGCTTTCGCGTCATCGTTCGTTGCAACGAGAAAGTTTGCCCCTTTGGGATATATAGAGGAACTGGAATACTGGAGCCGTGGATGTACAGGGGAAGAGCAGCTAAGATTGAAGGAACAAGAAGTTAAGGATGGATGAAAAAGGATTGGAAGAGAACCGGAGGGACGAGGGATGAAGAAAAAAAGAAACGAACGGGAAGCTTGTTCATAGAGGATGGAAAGGAGAAGGAAACGCGCGAGTCCCCATTGAGGTTCAAAAGTGGAAAAGGTCGATTAGCCGCATTCCGAGAGCTTCGGCGCGCCACGGTATGACTTCCCATAGCTGGAGTTCGTCGACACCTGCGTAGCGCGAAGGAGTTGCTCTTCGTAGTCTCTACCATACACTTGAGGTAAGGTAAACGTCCCAGTGACCGAACACGTCCCACTGGCCGCGCAAAGCATGCATGTACGGGAACTGGGACTTCGCCCTTAGGTGTGCGGCCACTGGTACTTTTGACTTAATTGTTGTAAGTCTTTTCATTGCTGCTTCTTCGAGGGCGGAGGACGAAGGGACCAATGAGTAAAAAAAATACAGTAGAAGAGGCTTGGTCGATTAGCAGCATTCCTAGAGCTTCAGCGCACCACGGTATGACTTTCCATAGCTGGAGTCCATCGACTCGTGCATAGCGCGAAGGAGGTGCTCTTCGTAGTCTCTACCATACACTTGAGGGAAGGTAAATGTCCCAGTGACCGAACGCGTCCCAGTGGCCGAGCAAGGCATGCGTGCAAGACGCAAATAAGATTTTTCATGCATGTACGGGAACTGGAACTTCGCCCTTAGGTGTGCGGCCACTGGTACTTTTACCTTAAGTGTTGTAAGTCTTTTTCATTGCCCCTTCTTCGAAGGCGGAGGACGAAGGGACGAATGAGTAAAAAAAATACAGTGGAAGAGGCTTCAGCGGTAATGCCCATTTAGTTGCTCCTAGGCCTCGTTAGCGAAGACTCTCTGGTTGACACAGGCGCACGTACACGTTGGGCGCACGCGTTCGCTTCCCGAGCGACACGAATCTATACCGGATACTCCCAAGCCACCTCGTGTCCTTAACCTATTACCGGGGATCAGAGGAGACACGCGTAGCCCAGTGGAGTATATACCTACTGGTACTACAGAAGCTGCGGTTGCCGCAGAGAGCCGTGCCAAAGCGTCGGCAGAGACGACGGTTCAACATGGACGGACACCCTCGCTACCTCGACTCGGAGACGCTCTGCGCCCTCGGACGATTAACCCCGTGGTCGTATACAACACACGCTCGAATAACCACGTCCCGAAAACGTCGAGTCAATGGGCGAGTCAATCTTAGCCTAGCGGATAAGCTAAAATTCACTGTCCCTAATCTTATTGAAAAGCTTTCTTTGTAACACCTCGAAGCTTCGATATCGCAATACGAAAGTTACTCGGTGACATTGAACTGAAAGAAAAATCGGGCATGGAGCGAACACACACGAGAGGTTGACTCAAACAAATATGGTTGGCTCAATAACGATTTACGTGGCTTAACCACCGAGAGGTTGAGTTAACAACATAAGGTTGGGTTTAGGTGAGGTTAAATACGGCAAAACTCATGGTGAACTTGAATCACTAGATCTCATTGAGACTGAACCTTAGTGAGGTTGATTGACTCATACTAAGGTTGACTCAATCTCAATGAAGTCGATTGGTTCAAGTTTATCATCAGTTTTGCCGTATTTAACCTCACCGAGAGGTTGAGTTAAGCTTATGTCGTTAACTCAACCTATGGGTGGTTGAGTCACCTAAATCGTCATTGAGCCAATCATATTCCGTTTGCTCAAGCGCTCATGTATGTTCGCTCCAATCCCGTTTTTTGTCTCAGTGTGGAAGAGAAGGATCTGCAAAAAAATGACAATATCGCCTCAGGATAATTCCCACGGTGCGTATGGTTGTTTACGACTGGCCAAACAGATATGGTTATCTTAATGACGTTTTAAGTGGCTTAACCACCGAGAGGTTGAGTAAGCAACATAAGGTTGGCGCAACCTCTAGGTGACGTTAAATACGGCGAAACTCATGGTGAACTTGAATCAATAGATCTCATCGAGGCTGAGCCAACCTTAGTGAGGTTGATTGATTCAAACTGAGGTTGACTCAACCTCAATGAAGTCGATTGGTTCAAATCCATCATCCGTTTCGCCGTATTCAACCTCACCGAGAGGTTGAGTCAAGCTTATGTCGTTAACTCAACCTCACCGAGAGGTTGAGTCAAGCTTATGTCGTTAACTCAACCTCACCGAGAGGTTGAGTCAAGCTTATGTCGTTAACTCAACCTCACCGAGATGTTGAGTCAAGCTTATGTCGTTAACTCAACCGCGCGATGGTTGAGTCAAGCTTATGTCATGAACTCAACCTCTCGGTGGTTGAGTCAAGCTTATGTCGTTAACTCAACCTCACCGGGAGGTTGAGTCAAGCTTATGTCATGAAGTCAACCTCTCGGTGGTTGCGTCAAGCTTATGTCGTTAACTCAACCTCTCGGTGGTTGAGTCACCTAAACCGACATTGAGCCAACCATATTCGGATTGCTCAACCGCTCATGTATGTTCACTCCTCCCCCATTTTTTTCTCTCAGTGTGGGAGAGAAAAATCTGTTAAAAACGACAATGTCGCATCAGGATAGTTACAACGGTTTGGTTGTTTAGGACTGTCTCAACTCGCTGCGAGTCGGAAGCAACAGTGTTGGTCTCGAACTAAATCCCGAGATTCAGTTCTGGCCCCAAGATCGGACGCAAAGGACGAGATATAATACAGACCCGCCTGAACAATGAGGCAAACCAGACAAGCTGGGAGTGTTCCGTGAAGATATAAATTACAGAAATGCGTCTACTGGGATGTTAAGCCAACTCCCTTTCTAGCTTAACCAAGAGGACACGACGGTGACGAGTTCTCGATACGATTCACGCGCTGGGCCGAGTTCCCTCCCGCTAATACCGTTGCTACGAAAGCTTCCGCTGCCGTTGTCTGAATTAAACTAAGCCCCCCGCTCCGTTATGCCGAGATCGTCGAATGGATAGCCCCGCCAGTGGAAACACTCGGCGTACCGTCAGACCCTTCGCCGTTAATGCGGAGCCGCTTTTATGTCCTCCTCTGTCTCTCACACGATTTCCCTTTCATAGTCGTATATAACACACGAGCGGGTTCCACCGCAAGATATTATCCCTGTTGCGGGGCAGTGTACGTGCATGCCTGAGGGTATATAGATGCTCATACAACATCACGGTCTCCGAGAATACACTCAGTATGCCCACCCTCATAGAATCGCGGTGTTCTACAAACTCCTGTCCGATAGTTAACTATCACGACCCCTTCTTCTCACGTTGGTCAGGCCATTAATAGAATATGTTACGCAAATTCATTCGCCAAGACCTGCTGGTTACTAGCTATTCGAACGAGTATTACGAGATCGGTCGGACATGGATCATTCACCAATGTTGATTCTGTATTGAAATGACAATGTAAATTTTTGCTGCTCAATCGTTAAACGCGTCTTTCTCGAAACTATGTTTTTCAATACGGTGAACATGGTATCTCAGGCCGAAATTAATAAATCGAATGACTGATTACATTCCAATTAAATAAATAATTTTATATAATTTTATATAATTTTATATAATTTTATATAATATTATATAATTAAATAAATAAAATGAAATTCGGTACACATGTTCAGAGAAATAGTGGTTTTTGTATAGCGGACGATTTTGTTGATACGATTTTTTGTGCAATAAATATTCATATTAAAATCCGCATTTTTCTGTTGAAAATGGTGGAAAAAATTTAAGGTTCTTTTTCGTAAGCTACGAAGAAAAAAACCCCGTCATACCATAGCCAAGAGAATGTAGTTAATGATGATTTTTTTTCGATTTTGTTTCAGACAAACCGTATTCACAAAGTAATCTTCACCAACCGACTGCGCACAAAAAGCATCATCAGTTCCGAGATTGTCTAACTCACCAAAACGTTAATATTTTCAAATAAAATTTTCAAATACACACATTCCTTAAGACGTATATAAATACATACAAAAAATGTATTACATTGCGTCTATAATTTTTCCGAAAACAATTTCCAAAAAAAGAGCCTCTTCAGACGCTGGTAACAGTATAGGATAAAACCTTAAAGGACCTCTGCTACTGATGTTTAATAACATTTGAGCGCCCAGAATTACCCGAAATATTCGTCGCGCTGAAGCTCTCAATGTACACTTTGCATTTTGACGTCGCTTCATCGAGCGCCGGTCGAAACGGTGTCCGCAAAATTCATATTGCTTGTGCACCTCGCGCGTCCCAACAGCCGACATCGAACATCGATGGTTCGGATGGGTGCTCCGATGCAACAGCAGCAATCGCTCAGTGATTAATACGAATGCAATTTGGGAGAGGAGCAGCCCCTTCGATTGCGCGCGTTTACATGATCGGCCGGAATCCCTCGGAAATCCAGGGGATAGCAGACGCACCCCGCGGGCGCTAGTCTCGTGTCCGGCGTTGGGTGACTGGTGAGGATGGAGGCAGTGGCGGAGGGAACGTCGGATCGGGTTGGCGTGTATAATTTAAGCTCGTGTATCAATCGCCGTAGGGCGAGTGTCGGCGGAAGGACTGGGGGTGCATCGGATTGGAGGAAGGTGAGAGTATATATACGGATGCTCCGAAGCGCCCATTCGGATTCAGCAGGCCTAGGGAATGATTTCCCGACGGATCAGTTATAGGCTATATATTATCCGGGGAATACACGACCGCGTCGCACTGGCTTAGGCCAGACGAATGAAATGGGAATGATGCTCAGAATAATAGTTGGTTGAACATTATTGTTATTATTTCAGTACGTAAATTCCATCGAATGAAATGTACGAAAACAATGCAAGAGTTTTCCCATCTTTCTGTTCATCCAGCGACAAACAATGAAAACGTTTTCAGGCGAATGTCGATTACCTGTTTGACTTTAGGCCAAAACTGCTGATGGATTCGTGTGTTCAGCATGAAAAAAAAAAAAAATAAAATATAGGTGGTGCACTTTCAGTTGGCTTCTTTTCCCTTATTACTATTAAGGGCATGTGGCTATTAAGACGCAGTCGGTAACAAATCGCCGTCCCTGTTTTCTCCAAAACGATTGATACGACGCGCACTGAGAAAAAATTACATAGTAAAAGCAACGATACTGACGTTTTTCCATAAAAAATAGTTAGAAAAACAATCATGGCTGCAACCATAATGATAGTTTAACCAATTGAATATATATCATCACAAACTATCTATATATCCGTTCCCCCATGGGAACTATTTTTTATAGTAGGAAATACTATCCTTTTTCTCAGTGAGCAAAAGCACATTAGGTTTTCATACTTATATCTGTTGACTACGAAAACCTAATTTGATTTTCGTCGAAGCATCAACCATCACGGAGAAAATAGGGAAAGCGATTTGTTGCCATCGGAGCATCGATACGTATGTGTCACACATGCCCTATAGGACATGTGAAACGACTTAGCAGGTAACCAAAATCTGTAACGAATGCGATTCAGAGATTACCTATGTAAAGGACCCAGCTTCTGACACGGACCCAGTTTGAAAAGCAGCCAAGTTCTGGCTTCCCCCACCATTTGATATGCAGCCAATGGAGAGCGCACGTTCGGGGGCTTAGAAACTGCGGCTCTTGGTCCTCCGTGTTAATCCCTATGCTTTTACATGCTTAAAGTGGGAGAGCTGCGTAGAAATGTCATAAACTGGGTCCTTTACCTTATTTGACTTTTGGCCAAAACCGCTGTTGGATTCGTGTGAGAGCATGAAAAGAAATAGAAATAGGTGCACTTTCAGCCGATTTCTTTTCCCTTGTTACTATTAAGGACATGTGAAACGACTCAGTTGGTAACCAAAATCTGTAACGAATGCGATTCCGAGACCGTAAACTTTTCGGAAAAAAGTAAAGCATCAGCGGATGTACAATTTAATAACCGCGTCCGATGATGCTTCCGTTTTGTCCGAAACGTCAACCGGTTTTCAATGGCACTGATTCGAAAAATGCATCCACCTCTTGCACTCATGTGTCACGAAAGATGTGGTCAATTTTTCACATGTCCGTAAGACCTCTTTTGGCCTCACTTCTTAGCTAATGACCATTCAGTACCAAGTTAATCTGCGAGTCTCGGGAGTTTACATAGGTTCTATAGGAGTCAAAGGACCCATCGTAGACTCAACCTCTGCCACCAATCGATCCAGTGAGTCACAGGTTCGTTTCAGAAACTGTCCCAGTCTCCATCCTCGATCCGTTTACTCGATGAAGCAAGCGGTGAGAACCACGATGACTCCAGTCTCACTCTCTCTTCGCCTACGTCCATGTCTCTTATATCTCTATATACATGCCAGTTCGAAGCTGAGCGCAGACCGGCGAGCGCCAGCTCGGGAGCAAATGAGAAGCTCGTTGAGAAGGGAGGTTTGAGAGAGGAGCGAGCGCTCATCGAACGCGAGAGGGTGGACCGGAGGCGACGGTGAGGGACGTAGGACGAGATTGAGTTATTCTGTAGACGGCCATATTGGGAGCCACCGAAATTTAATAAAGCTGATTGGTAAATTGCCACCGAGACCGGCGGTACGGAGGGGTACACCGAAGATTGGGAGACGGACGCCTGCCAGCCAGTAATAAGGGCGGTACGATCAGCTTGATACAAGCTGTCGGACAGCGCGGGCTCGATACGAAGTTGCTAACGGGTGACTGTGTGTGTCGTCTAGGGTGGGCGACCATTTTGTGAAGGAGGGAAACGAGGGGTGCAGCCATTAAAAAAATCACCCATAAACACCCCTAAACATTAATGGTGAGTACTTCGCGTGGAAGATTTGAATGACATGATGCATGCATTAGTTTGGATGATATTAAGGAACAGTCGACCGGATCACCCAGACATTGTGGGTGACATGGCCATACTACTAATAGTAATGAATTAGGGGGCAGTCCTTGAGAGGGCTCATGGGGCGGTGGGTTTAACGTAAAGTGGTCCATTGACAACAATCGCTTACATGAATGGATCTTCCCGTAATGTGTAGGGAGGTTGTTAGCTGAGTATTTCGAATGCTTCTTAAGTGTTCCAATGATGACGGTTCTTCCGTACAATAGACCATTCATTATTTCGTAGTCTTCTTCGTACTCGCGCTAACTGGACAAATGCCAGATGAGTTGCTAATTGAAAATAATGATCACGGAAGTTAGGCACGAACGGTGAGATAGATTGACGGATAAACAGACAGCCCCAGGTCATCCGGCCGGTAAAACAGGGTCTGCCAGGCCCTCAACCGGTCAGGGGCTGAATCCAAGTAAAAGCACACGAAAAAGAGAAACACTCTCGTTGGGCATGGCAAAGTCGGCAGGATATTACACAAAGACAGAAGCTGATAGCGAGTGGAAAGAGAGAGGCCGCTGATTGCGTTATGTGTTCGCGAAAGTGACGAGGAGGAAATAGGTGAAGTGAGCGAAACTGGCGCGTTCGCCGGTGGAGCCGAGAATAGGACGGACGAAGTGCGCTCGGAAAGGACAAAGCTAGGGTGAACGCCGTGGCAAACGGCGCTCCTACGAAACCCAACCGTTTGACTTTGAGGCTACCGATGCACTTTTTTCCTTTCCTCGACCGGCTATATATTTTTTTTTCGACTATTTTTTCAACCATGCTACTGCCGAGCAATCTGCCAACGAGAAACTCGATCAGTTTCCAACCCGTCGATCGGTTTTTGGTTTGTCCCTCTCACCCTCCCGTCTCTTTTTTCAAGCTTCCCGTTCCTCTCGTCTATGGCGATGGGGGAGAGAAAAAAATGTGACGCGGGGCCGCGAAGAGACGACGACAGTGGACGCAGCGAGAGAGGGCAGGCGAGGATACATGGGAGAAGAGATAAAAGAGCCACGGTGAATGCTCACGTCAAACACACGTATCCGCGTCGATACGCCCTCGTCATCCCTTATCAACTGCCCGCTTGGAGTCTCGTTACTGGTACCCTATACGTGTACACAAAACTAGAGCTAGGCTTCGTCCCGCCCATGAAACAGCGCTTCCACCGCTCCTCATTGTTGGCTCCTATTCGCATTGTGCAATCGATATTTTTTTTTTGTTAAAACGACAACGAGGCAGAGTTCATCCATTTTAGCTCGCTATACAATCTCGTCATTTTCAGGATTATTGGTGAATGCTTTTTTGATTTTTTTTTGTCACTTGTCATTCCGCATAAGCAAAAGTGAGTGGAATCCAGCAAATCGGACTATCAGTGATATCAAATACACATTATGGAGGCTGAATTTCCACGAAATCGGCGATGACTTTGAACTGGCTGAGTTTCCAAAGTCTGACGCGGACTTAGATTCTAAAAATGGATTCTAAAAATTGATTCTAAAAATTGATTGTAAAAATGGATTCTAACAATGGATTCGAAAAATGGATTCGAAAAATGGATTCGCAAAAAGGATTCGAAAAATGAATTGGAAATGAAAAAGGGCCGTTAGTCAGCGTAAATCTTCGGAGTATCACCCGTGGAAAAATATTAGGGTCGTTTCAGTCAGGTGTTCAAACGTGCGTGTTGTGCTCGATGGACCCCTCGGATGACTCGGGTATCGAGAAGAATATCGGAACCGTTCCTATCCGAGGGTGCAAGAGATCTCTTGTTTTATGGCCGCACCGCGGTCTAAGCCAGCCTCGGCGTGGATTGTAGAGGCTTTGCGTATACCTAACGGAAATACAGTAGAACCCCGTTTATCCGAGGTAATGTGGGGAGAGCGTACGTCGGATAAGCGAAATCTCGGATAACAAGGATAACGTACATAATGTAAGCGGCCCAGTTTCCGCCACCTTCAGGCCCAATTTCCGCCATCTTCAATTCTTAAAGGGAACATTTGTAAAGACTTTGCGTATACGTAACGGAAATACATAATGAATTAGAGGTTAATTACCAATCGCCTATACCGCGCTCTGTTTTATTACTATTTTTAGCTTATTACTATTTTTAGCTTATTACTATTTTTAGCTTATTACTATTTTTAGCTTATTACTATTTTTAGCTTATTACTATTTTTAGCTTATTACTATTTTTTAGCTTATTACTATTTTTAGCTTATTACTATTTTTTAGCTTATTACTATTTTTAGCTTTTTACTATTTTTAGCTTAGTTTTTAATTTACTCTTAGTTTTTCTTAGTTTAGTATTTAGCTGTTTACGTTGATTCTTACACCCTGTACTGCTACGTATTTCCTGACATTCTTGCTATCCCTACTTACTGTATCTACTTATTTATTTTTATTCTTTTTATATTTTCACCTTGTAGAACTGTTTCATTTGCTGTATCGCACCGGTCCTTAAGGGAGTATTCTCAGGGTCCAATAAAATACATTACATTATATTACATTACATTACATTACAATATCGCTCCGCAAAGGTATTCTCAGTGTGTATCGAATAGCTGCATCAGCTAGAGTGTCGGGGGTTCAGTCAGGAAGAGATTTTCCAATGGATTTCCGGAGCGAAATATTGGTTCGGCGCAATATCAAGGTCTGCCTCGTGGTGTCCATGTGGAATCGGCTCACTCCCTGCGAGGAGATTCGGCAAAGTGGGTTACAGGCGGAGTGTATTTTCTGGTGAACGGTATTGTATATTCACATCCCCCCAGGATATAAACACTTTGTAAGCGGGCTATGTCGTTTCGCAACTGGGTCGTGTGTATACGAACAAGAACCCTCCGTATCAACCGACGCGCCCGTAGGCTTTCTGGCTGACGGGGGGAAAAAATGAGAATATTATACGGCACTCCAAGCGTTGGATACTGTACGTGGTATAATAGTTGCACACACCCATAACCAACCTGGGGTCTCGTCAGCATCTATACAGGTTGACTCAGAAGCGACTGCTTTTAAATCCCGACTGCCCTCCGGACAAAACGGAAGTTATGCGTTTCACTGCGATGACCCACTTTGGCGTCTCTTCGAAGGCGCCAGTGTTTGTCGAAACGACAAAATATTACTTAACCACATTTGGCATATGGATTCTTTGGATGATGATCTATGTTTGTGACCAAAAAAATGTAAGCTAAGGTTTAAACGATCGTAAATAAACCATATTCCGGTAAACAAATTAATGGCTCGCGGTGTCACATCGATTAGCCAATGAGAAACAAGAATTCTCATTTTTTCATTGGCTGTTGTCCCAGATAGAAAGACGGGTATCGTACGATTGGCACCGCCACCGTTTCGTTGCCATGCCGTCATTTTTTTTTCTATCTGAATGTTTATTTGTCAATACAGGACTAAAATAGTATATTATGCCACAAGGAAGGAAAGTGCGATTTTTCACACGAGGTGAAAATGCACTTTCTCCCTTGTCGCATACGATTTTTTTTCCGATTTCGTTAAAATAACCACATTTCTTGCGTCGCAAAATCGTAATCTTCCAGCGTCCAGCGGGAGAAATGAGCGCTATTACTCCCTAGGGAGTAATGAAATTGTACCGCGCATGCGCACATGTTAATAATGATCATCGGTCAATAATAGCTTATTTTCCACCCGTACTGCACGCAACGAATATGGATATTTTAGCGCAGTTGGGGGAAAAAAAAATTATATACGCGGTGTTATTGTTAGTTGTATGATACTGTTCGTCATTATTATTTTTGTTCATCCAAGTTGTTCATGCAGTAGCGCAAATTGATGGTGTGCTAATACTGTGTTCGAAGATAGGTCATCCTCATATTGTGCTTGTTGTTGTCAGGAAGATTTTTGTTTTTTTTAATTTTTTTATTTTTATTTTTTTTTTATCAGCGTTGCAGTGTTCAAAGTGAAATGGCACCCCGGGAGAAAAAATGGAACAGTGTTCTCCATTTTGGATCAAACTTTATGACTTTTTCTATGTCCAAGGGAAGAATTTGTAAACATTGTTTTATCCAAAACATGTCTCATATGTTTTGGATAAGGAAGAGGTGGATACGAAATTTTGTACTACTTGTCTGTTATAATGTTATAACGATGCCAACAAACTTATGGAGTGAAATTAACTTGTAGGCGCTTACAGGATTTGCACAGACGGTTTAGTAAACCAGACACTGGCGGTCGCTCCTAAATTCGCAACACGCCAACAAAGTTTGCACGAATTAACAAAGTACAAATATTTACGAGAGTATGAAGGCACAATAATCCTGCACCTTGGGGAACTGGTGGGGTTAGTCTCTGTACGTGGATTTTCTGTGTACAGTAGAAACTCGGTTGGCGCACGTTTACCGTACCTACGCGAACGGAGTTTGGTGGTAACAAAAGGTCCTATCTACGAGCCCTGCGAGTGGCACCTCATTAAGGAAGAAACCAACGAAGAAGCAACAGGGACGCACTTTCGGTTGTCAGCAACGGATTGAATTTTAGCGATATCAGGGACTAACGAGGTAATTGCTGCATTACCGATTACGATACATAGATAGATAGATAGATGTATTTATTTCGTGTATAGTCGATATAGTATGCATAAGATTGATAGGTACAAACTCTGTACTTCCCCTGACCAAAATCAAATATATGAAAATATATATTCGAAATATAATAATGTGATTAATATATCGATCGTAGATATATCATATGAATATTAATACATGAATCGCACATAGATCATATGTATAGGGAAGAGCGTGGCAAAAATGGCCCACCGGGGAAAAACGACATTATGACACAAAACGGATAATGACACAATCCTCCAGTAACTTTGGAATAGTGGCGATGGCGATAGGTGGGGCAAAACGGTTTTGAAAATACGGATCTATCGTTGGGTCAAAATGGCCCATCCAAAAATTATTGAAAAATTGTCCCGTTTTACCCGCTGTGCCATTTTGCCCCGGTCTGCCCTACCTCGAATAAACGGGGTTCTACTGTACAGTACAGTAGAACCCCGTTATAGAACAGTGTCTTGGTACACGTAGGGTCTTGCAGCGTTCCTTTTGTTCCAAACAGCTACTACGGGACAAAACAGGATAATGACACAAAACGGATAATGACACAATCCTCCAATAACTTTGGAACGGTGGTGATGGCGGTAGGTGGGGCAAAACGGTTTTGAAAATCTGGATCTATCATCGGGTCAAAATGGCCCATCCAAAAATTATTGAAAAATGGTCCCGTTTTGCCCCGTTGTGCTATTTTTCCCCGGTCTCCCCTACCTCGGATAAACGGTGTTCTACTGTACAGTACTGTACAGTGCCTTGGTGCACGTAATGTCTCGCAGCGTTCCTTTTGTTCCAAATAGCGACTGCTCTGCCGTAGTACGCACTAGTGAAGAATTCCCTGGACTCGAGAAAGCCCCAAGATAGCTCACGTATATAATGATCCTCGACTCTGCGCAGGTGTACCTTTGGACTGCACTTCCGACGTTGTAGGTACACCACATTGCAGAGCAGGAGATCAACGGGGCACGACCGCGTTCTCGCAGTTTCCCAACTGGGTCGTGGCCCGCACCTCTACCTCTCCCGCGCCACCATCTACGTACAGTAGATATTCCGAGGAGTTGTTGTAATTCCGGACTTGCTTCTGCGCGCTCCGAACTCAGAAATCAGGATTCCGGATTACGAAGCTAATGGCGATGGCGGCAACGAAGAGGCGAAAACCGAGGGAAGGACGAGGGGCGGAGAAGGGAGACGAGCGACCACTACTTTCGGCTCTCTCGTCTCGTGTACTCTAAAGTTCCGCGCGCAGAGCTCGCTCTCCGTCTTCCTGGTCTGACCGAAGCTCAACCCGCACTACTGAATTCCCAGACTGTAGTCGAATGCACCGGAGGATAACTTCATCCCTGAGTACAACTTTTTTTTTAGTGGAATTAAGAGAGGATGATGTATTTTATCTTAAAAATTCTCCAATAGTATCATGCAGGGGCACGGAAAGTAAAGATAGCAATAATTATTGAAATTCCCATGAATTATGTGATCTGCAATGCAAAAATAGGAATTCCTGATTTTTTATTTGTGGAAAAATTAATTACTTGGGGCTGAAGGATGGCCAGGTCGATGGCCCATTGGCAATTTTGTTAAAAGCGACTTATCAATAAATAGAGAAATGTATCGGAGATTGTAATGACCAACAGTTATTGTCGATAAATATCTTTTTACTACTAGTAAATTACTGGCAGACCAACGGAATTTTTAAATGAAAATTTTGTTTTTATATTGTTTTCTTGCAATTCACATCGTTCGCGTAACAAAAACACGGAGACCGGGGCTGGTTGCGGAACAAGGGGCAAAATGGAACACAGGGCATTAAATAATCGAAGGTCGCAGCGAGAATGGCGTTCCGAAAGATTAGACTGCATATGGGACGAGGTTGCTGAATATACTCCGGTTCATATATTATTGATTTACGTGCTAATCTATACGACCCATATTCGACGCTTTTATCCTGCTATTATTGCCTGGTGGAAATTTCAAAGCTTTACATCAGCCCCGACGAGGTTCTAACAAGGTCTTTTTGAGAGGTTACTGAAGGTAGACTTAAGGTAGTATTAGTGGACAGCCTGAGCCCACGTGAGTTCAGAGAGCATTGAGAGAGGAATTGCGAACACTTCTCGACGAGATAAAAATCTGAAAAAATCGACCATATGGAAGGTACTGAAAAGATTAATTTTGCATAATAATAATCCCAAAATGTTATTAACAAAATAACGAAAAAAAAATTTCCCCACAAATCACCCGGCAACCTAACTTTTTTTTTCTATGAAAACGATTTGTTAACTTTTCTGACTACGTATGAATATTTTCAGAATTTCGTGTAATTTTTGAAAATCGTGTTTTTAGTTAATAAAAAAACGTAATTTTTAAACGCAAAAACGTAAGTTAAATCCACACTAAACAAATAATCAGCCTACAAATAATCGGTTCAATTTAGATTTAGATTTTTTTTAGAAAATTTTCGCAATTAGTTGTGAACATTTTTATAAATACTCTATTATTTTTTATAATATTATTGATGCAGACAAAGTACTACATATACTTAATTTTTTTATGTCATATAGACGCTCATGTCTATTTGACTCCGGCGTACTCGCTGTTCGACCTCACATGAGTTCAGAGAGAATTGAGAGAGTTTTGGAATTATTATTATGCGAAATTAATGTTTTCAGCATCTTTCATACGCTTGATTTTTTGCAGATTTTTATCCCGACGAGAAGTGATCGTAATTCTCTCGGAACTCACGTGGGCTCGCACTGTCCGCTAGTTCTACTTTAACGCCCTAAAATTTCTACCAGAGATACGGAGCCTAAGAACATGCGATTGTTTACTGGTTACCGTTCCGTCTCGCCCCGTGTTTCGTTTAGCCTCTGAATCCCCCGTACTATTCTTTCGACCGGAAAATTTCAAAACCATGTGTTTACCTTCGACAAAATAAATATTGACAAACAATAGGAGCTTTATATTACCGCGCGGTGCAGCCTAGAATAGATGTAGGGTAGAGCGGGGCAAAATGGGGCAACGGGGCAAAACGGGGTTTTTGGGTAAAACTAAATTTTCCAATAATTTTTGGATCGGACAAGGTTTCAAAAATGGGCA